>MU397286.1:0-293609 GCA_022578865.1 Xylaria sp. FL0043
ATTAAAATATATTATATAAAATATATTTAAAATATTATTAAATATTTTATATATATAATTTTAAAATATAATTAAAATATTATATAAATTTATAAATATAATTAAAAATTTATAATAATTATATTAAATATAAAAAATTATTTTTTATTTATTTTTTTTTTATATATATATTTAATAATAAATATTTTTAAGGTTAATTTTTATAAATATTTTTATATATATAATTTTATTTAATAGCTTTAAAATAAAAAAAAATATATAATAATTTTTTTTTATAATAATATTAAGTTTTTTATAATCAATATAAAAATATAAAATATTATTTTTTTTAAGTATAAATAAAATAAGTGTTCTAGTAAAGCTAGTGGATTTTTATATTTTTTTATTTTTAATTATTTTAATTAACTATTTATATAATTTAGTTAATTTATTTTAAGCTAATAAATATATTAAATAATAAAGAATTATTATATTTTTTTTTAAGTTAATAATAAAGTTATTTTTATTAAAGTAAAATAATTTATTAGCGTTATTAATATTAAAGAATTTGCTTAAGTTATAAAACTTTATTAAAATTTTATCGATTTTAAAAAAAATAATAATAAATTTAATTTTTTTTAAAAATAAAGGTTTAAACAATTAAATTAATATTTAATAAAACTTTTGATTTTTATATACGCAGGAAAATATATAAGGTAAAGCTAATTTAAAATAATTATAATATAATTTATAAAATTAATAATTTATACTTAAATTAAAAATAATATTTTGATTTTTTAATATTAATTAAAATAATAATATTAGATTATTTTTTAAGTGGTTATTATGTTAAATATTAATATAAGCATGTTTAAATTTATAAATAATTTTATAATAATTAATTAATTAATAATTAATTTAAAAAGTTTTATATATTAAAAATTTATTATTTACGGTATATTATAATAAATAAATATAAAAAAGTGTTTTTTTTAACTTATAATATAAAGTAAAGGTAATATTAATATAATTATATTTAGCGTATAAATTTAAATTAGTATAAGTTTTAATTATAAGCTTTTTAAAATTAAATATTTAAATAATATATAAAGTATAAAAACAACGCGAAGCAAGTATATAAAGTTAATTTTTTTAACTAAAATAATTAAATAAGAATTAGTTTAATTATTGTTTTTTTAGTTATTATAAAAATTAAAGTTTAAGGTTTGTGGAGATTTATATTTAAGTATATAATTAAAATTAAATTTATTATAATTTAATTTATATTTATTTTAAGGTTTATTTATTTATATTTTTTAAATTTATTATTTATGATTATTATTTAATTATTAATTAAGTTTTAAATAATTTTAATTAAAGTAGCTTTTTCGGTTATAATTATAATAAATAAAGTTTAAATTAAATTTTTATTTATTTAATTGATTTTTTTAAAGTTTTTAAAATTATTTTTTTTTTATATTAGTTTAATATAAATTAAAAGATTTTTTTTAGTTATTAATATAATTTTTTTAAAAGGTTTAATTTTAATAATAATAGTTATTTTAATTATAAATTATTTAATAATATTTTTATTTTCGGTTAAATTTGTTTTTTTTATTAAAGTATTTAAACGAGGGGTTAAGTAATAAATATAGCTAATTTTATTAAAGATTTTTATTTTTTTTAATAAAGTTTTATATATTATTTTATTAAAAAAGTTTTTAAGGTTTTTTATTATATTATTTATTAATTATTAATTTTTAATGTTATTATATTATATTAATTATATTTATTTTAATTGTCGGTAAAAAGTTATAGAAATTTTAAATTTTTTTTTAAAATAAAATAAAAAGTTTTAAGTAATAAATTATAGCTTTTTTTTTTTTAGTTTTATAAAGTATTTTAATTTTCGATTTAAGCTAAATAATAATTAAATAAACAAGGATTTTAATTAAAACGTTGTTTTATGTTTTTTTTTTATATATTAATACTAGCTTTTAATATAATTAATTAATAGATTTTATTTTTAGTTTATTTAAAAAAAGTTTTTTAATTATAGTTTAATCGATATTATTTTTTACGAGTTTTATAATAAAATATAATATAATATTAATTTTTTATTTTTTGATTTATTTTTTTAACTATATAAATAATTTTGCTAGCGTTAATATAAAACTTTTATTTTATAACTTTAAATATAGCTTTAAGCTTTTTAATTTATTTAGTTTATTTATTATAATTAAAGCTAAAACTAAAATAAAAATAATTAAATTTAATTAAATAATTAAAGTTAATATTATTATAGCTTTAATTTAATTTAAAATTATTATTATAATATATATAATTTTATTTTAAATTTTAACGGTTATAACCCCGAGGAGACTAATAATTTAAAAATAACGGTATATTGTTAAAATAATTATTATTATAACGTAAATAATATAAATAAAAAAACTTAAAATTAAAAAACTTAAATAATTTAAGGTTTTTAGGATTTTTATTTTTTATAGTTTATTAATTTTGTGTTTTTTATTTTTTTTTTAATTTAAATATAGCTAAGGTTTAAAATCGATGTAAATTATTATTATAATGTTTTTGCCGTGTTAATTATTTTCGTAAGTTTTAAAAATTAATATTAATTTATTATAATATTTATTAAAATATATTTAATGGTTTTATTATTAAAAAATATAAATTTAAATTATAGTTAATTTTTTAACTATTATTTATAAATATTTTAAACTAGTTTTATAATATTTTTTAATTTAATTATTTAATAGTTAAGAAATTTTTTAATTAAATAATTAATTTAATTATTAGTCGATAAAAAAATATTATTTTAAATAATATATTATAAATAACTTATTAATAAAAAAGCTTTAAAATTATTAAAATAATTAAGAAGTTTTTTAAATTAAATATAATAGTTTTAAATAATAATCGATATATTATAAAACTAAAGCTTAAAAAAAAAAAAAATTTAAGTCGAATTATTTTTAAAAAAAGTGCGTATATATATTTATTTTATATATTTTAACTATATTATTATAGTTATATAAAGTGTATTTTTTATAACTAATATATAATAATTAAATAATTTAAAATATATTAATTTATTAAAAAAATTTTTTATATCGCGTAAAGTTATTTATTAACCACTTATTAATAAAGTTAAAATTATAAATATTAATTTATAAGCTTAATAAAATAAATATAACTTTATATTTAAAATATTAGTTTTTAAACGCTTAAAAATACTTTATATAAAAATATAATATATATATTAAAATATTAATGTTTAAAGCATAATAAATATAATAAAGCTTATAAACTTATATATATATAAAGTTAAACTTAAATTTAAGGTTAAACTATAAAATAAATTTAAACGTTATATTTAAACTAATGCCTAGTTTTATTAATTAAAAAAATTAACTTTATAATATTTAAATATTAATATATATAAACTAATTATTATTATAAATAAAAATATATTAAATTAAACTATAATATTTATATTAATCGATAAAAATAAAAGCTTTAATAAAGCTTTAAATCTTTAAATAAAGCTTAAGCTTATAATAAATTATAATAAAATAAAAAAAAATCTTTTTAATATTAACTTTTTTTTTTTAATAAATGCTTATATATAATTTTTAAACTTATAAATTAAAATATTATTTAAGTTTAACTTAAAATATAAATATTAATTTATTTTAATTTATTTAAATTATTATTATATATTAACTTTTAAAATATTAAGTTTTTTATAATTATAGTCGATTTATATACTATAAAAATTATAATTTTTTAGTTATTTTATATTTAAAATAATAAAAATAATTTTAAATTTTATTTTTAAACTTTTTTTAAAACTTTTATTTATTTTTTTTAAAGCGCTAAATTTTTTTATTATAATTATAAAATATATTAATAATATATTTATTATATATAAATTTATAAAAATATAGTTATAATAAATTAAAAACTATTTTTTTTATATATTTTTTAGTTTAAGTTAAAGTTTTCGTTTAAAAAAGTTAACATTAAATATAAAAAAATAATAGCCTTTAATATATTTTATAAAACTAAAAAAAAAATAATTATTTAGTTTAATTATTTTTAAAAGCTTTAAAAATAATTTATATTAAAAAATTTAATTAAAGTTTATTAATTTATAAATATATTTAAACTTATAAAACATTAAATATAAAATTATTTAAAAATATTTTAACCACTTAATTATTTTTAAAACAATATTTTATAATAATAAAAAAATTATAAAGTTATAACCTTTAATTTATTAAAAAAACTAGTTATTAATATTATTAATATATATAACTATAAATTTAATATATTAATTAATATATACTTAAATATATTTACTTTTAAAACTAAATATTATATTATTTAAGCTTAAAATATATTTAAAGTTTTTAAACTTTTTTTTTATAATAGTTTTTTATTTATTAAAGCTTAAAAAAACTATAATATTTATAAAAAAAAGTTATATATAATTATTAAATTTTTTTAACGTTATAAAAAATATTTAAAATTATAATTACTTTTTATTATTTATATTAATTATAAACCTTTAATATTTTTTTTAAGCTTATTTAATATTAAAAAAATTTATACTCGATAAATAAAAAAATTAAAATTTTTAAATATTTATATAATATACATTAAAAAAAAACGCAATAAAATAGCCGATATTTTTTCACGCACTATTTTTTTTTTAGCTAAGTATATAAATAAATTTTTTAATATAAGCTATATTAATAAAAAAACCTATATATAAATTTAAAAAAATAATATAAAAAGCTATAAAAAACTTTTAATTAATATAAAAAAAACTAGCAAAATTAAATTTATTAATAAATTAATTAATTAAACTAAAAACACTTTTATTTTTTATATATATTTAATTTAATAATAATTAAATAATAAAAACATTAATTATAAAGCTTAACTAAAAAAATTTTTTATTTTAAAATATTATAAAACTTTAAAAAATATTATATAAAATTTATTATAAATATAAAACTTTAAAACTTTATTTATTTATATATATTAATTATTAAGCTCGATAAATAATATAAATAATTTATAAAGCCTTAAATATATTAATGTTTAAAAATATTTATATAATATAAACTTTAATTATAATCGGTTTAAAAATTAAACATTAATAAATTAAACTAAATTATTTAAAATAAAAAAAAACATTTTATAATATTATTATTATAATATATAAAAAAAATATTTCTTTAAAAATAAAATCTTTTATACTTTAAATTTAGTTTATAATATTAAAAGTTATTTTTTTTTACTTTATATATTAAAAAAGCTTAATTAAATAATATATTAGTTTATTATAGCTTAAAATATTATTAATTATATATTAAATTATTTATAATATATAAAGTTTAACTTAATTAAATTTAAAACTTTAAATTTATTTATAATTATTATAAAGCTTTTTTAAATTTTAATAATAAACTTTATAAGCTTATTTAAAATATTTAATTAAAAATATTAATATATTTTTTATATAATTAACACTTTTAATTAATATAAATAAATATATTTCTTTATTAATTATATTATATATATAATTTTAGCTTTTATATTATAATAATAAAATTAAATTAAAATTAATCTTTTAGTTTTTTATTTAAACTTAAATAATATATTTTACTTAAAAAAATTTAAAAAAACTATATATAATAAAAAAATCTACGCTTTTAATATTTTTTTTAAGTTTTATAAAAATATTAAACTTATTAAAGTTTTTAATAAAATTATTTAAATAATATTAAATAAATTAATAATAAATAATTTAAATAATATTTAATTAATTATAAACTAAAATTAAAAAATATTATAAGCCTTAAAAAATATAAACTCTCGATATATTAATAGCTTTAAATTTTTTTTATTTAAAATTTTTTATAATTATATATTAAAAAATCAATTTTTAAATATATTTTTTCCACGTTAACTAAGGTTTTTAAAAATTATTATTTTAAAAAATAATTTTATATTATTTATAAATATAAAATAAATAATTATTAACTACGTTAACCGAATTTAATATTATTATAAAAATTTAAAATTAAATTATAAATATATAAAAATTTAAAAGCAAGTTATATATAATAATAAAAAAATCCTTGTTTAAATTTAAAACTATATTATATTATTATAAAAAAAAAAATAACTTAAACTATACCTTAAATAAAAAAATCTTTTTATAATTAAAATTAAAATTAAAAAACTATTATTTATATTAAAAAACTTAAATAATATTTAAATACTTTATAAATATTATATAAATTTATTTAAGTTATTTATACTTTAAATAAATTATTTATAAAAATTATTAAACTTTATTTTACTTTTATATTAAAAATTAAAATATTAAAAAAAATAAACATTATAATTAAAAAAAACTAAATAAAAATAATTAATAATAATTAATAAAAATTATTAATTATATTAAATATTATAGTTAAAAAAAATAGGTTATCTAAAAAAAATAAAAGGTTAGGTTTTATATAATTAGCTCTATTAAAAAGAGCGTAAGCGCTCTTTTTCTTGCCCTAGAAATAGTTAGGTAGGCACTACAGTATATATACTGTGCCCTAGACTATAGCCTATATCTACCCCTCCCTAGTCACAGTACCAGCTAGTTCTCCACAACCAATACAACACATTCTACCCACCTTGTCTCTTTGAAAAACCATGGATCATGCAGCAAGAAAACAAAAAAGATAGGCTTGCATGCATATTTAGCGAGCCACATCATGTAAGTCCTATTAATAATAGGCAACTCGAGATTCTCTCATTCCACTTGAACTAGCCAATGTCTCTTTTCGTACGTAACCGCCTGCGATACCTACTTACTCGTTCATATTAGTACGTTATAGGTACTAGGTTAGTATACTCCATCGAGATACTGAAAATACTGAGCAGTAGATTTCAAAGCTCGTAGAGTATACGAGTAGCGATAGGCAGAGCGGTAATGAAAACAAGGAGATAACGCCAAGATGTCGGGTCGGCGTGTCCCGCTGTTTCAACCTATTGAGCTTCTGGGCAGCATGTCTGGGGCCGCTCTGGGGATGTTTGCTGAAACCCAAGCAGAACCCAAGGGTGTCGTGCCCCTGTCTGGAAGTGGAGCCAACGCTGTTACCTTAGTGCGCCTTAGAGTTACGCATAAGGTAAGTGGGGTAAGTGTGCCTAAGGAGGGGTATATGTGGCGTAAGTAGGTAGGTCCTCTGCGGCGTTAAACATAGACTGTGGCTGGAGAAATAGGCTAACGTCCCGGACTGGCATTAGGTAAGATATCGCCCAAGCCAGGATAAGATTAGCCCTAGATTAGCCGGGCCGTCCGCCCACCCACCACTAGCCACGCAGTGCCGCAACACATTCTACAAACCATCGACAACGGCCGAGTCGGACACCACATCTTCAGCACCGACACCGTCAAGATGCCGACCAGATTCAGCAAGACACGCAAGCACCGTGGCCACGTCAGTGCCGGTCACGGTCGCGTTGGCAAGCACAGGAAGCATCCCGGTGGTCGCGGTATGGCCGGTGGTCAGGTAAGAAACCAAACCAACACTTCACCCGTCAATATTCGCCTGGGGAGGATTGACGGCTGATTCCTGGCTCGATTGGCCCTATAGCACCACCACCGCACCAACATCGATAAATACCACCCTGGTTACTTCGGAAAGGTCGGTATGCGCCACTTCCACCTGCAACGGAACCACTACTGGAACCCCATAATCAACCTCGACAAGGTAAATAATCCCTCCCCCAAGAGCTGTCCATGGCGACGGTCAGTCAATTTGCCACCACCCGGACTAATACCGTTCCTCCTAGCTCGCCTCTCTCCTCCCCGAGGACGTCCGTGAGAAATACGTATCCGGCGAGGCCAAAGACACAGCCCCCGTCATCGACCTCCTGAACCTAGGCTACTCAAAGTTACTAGGCAAGGGACGCCTCCCCGAGTTCCCCTTCGTCGTCCGCGCCCGATACGTCAGCAAATTGGCCGAACGCAAGATCACAGAAGCTGGTGGTGTCATTGAGTTAGTGGCGTGAGGTATTTTGAATTGGGGGAAAAGGGAATACGGCACTCGGACTCGGGCGATTAAGCATTTCATGGTGTTTGGGATGGTTAGGACGGTTATGTTGAAAAAGAAATGGAAACCGCGTTAGGACGATAGATCCTAAAATGACCAATTTATCAAGACTCTGTTGCCCTGCTGAAACTAAGCAAACCCGGTTGTCAACGATTTTACTTGTTACACGCGTACTTGACAGCGCCGCGAGCCGTATAAGGCCTACAAGACACGTTTCTAGGTAATTATATATGAAGAAACGAACTCGCACTCGGAGCTGTCTGAATCTGTCAAAGCGAATTCTGGCGTGATACCAGATGGAAGACAACTAATGTGCTATCAAGGGATGTCATGTTCGCGTCCAGTCGTCATGCTCATTATTAGCTTGGAATGCTTTCCGAACGGTTTCCTCGGCAGTGTCTTAGTATGCAAAATCGGGCAATGCTAGTTTTAAACAACTGTGTGCCCATGGAAATTCAACTGACCTGGGATGGGTAAGAAATCGTAACTATGTAAATGCAAACCTGATTCGCTCAGTGACAGGATGAAACGATCTGACCCCATAGATATAATTACTATCCAGGAGGATACACAATAACCTCCGTCTGTACTGGTGGTCGAGTTATGCCAGTCTTACACCATCCACAGTCTACGCGCTCTCTGGCTAATTTTAGCGAAGCTATAAAATCTGATGTCCCTCAACTTTCGGTATTCAACATCATACCGAGCAATGGGGAATCTAGGTATGCCCCCAATTTTTTTCATTCCGTACGAAGCCCACAGGAACCGTGCAAGCGACGTAGGAAAAAGGAAGGCCGTAGAACAAAGCTCGAGCAACACCATTTCAAGCCGCGATGAGGGTTTATTTGCCAGACAAAAGCGAATGCCATCATCCGAGACAGGGTCACTGTTGAATGATATTATCTGCATCGAGGTGATACGTGTGTATCGTCTCGTCTGAACTCTTTCCGTGTCCCCTCGGCAACAAATATGCTAGATGGGTGTTACCGAACCATCGGGTGGTGGACAGCCGGGTAAGATTCGTTTCCTTGGTCGCTGGCACGGATTTGGTTTGTAGGCTGTCCGACACGCAGGGAATATAGCTATAGCTATATTCATGCCGGCTGGCTGTGTCTTCGCAACTATACTGTACTGCGTATATAATGCGAATCAGGGGGGCTGTTCCGCTATAGCCCCAGGTTCTGTCATGAACAGGCAAGCTGGCAAAAGCGACCTCTACCACCACGAGCGCACACCTGCAGAGACACCAGTATGCCCAAATCGATATCTACAGGTAAATGGTATTAGGTAGGTCGTAGGTTGTGAGACGAATACTTATACTCATACCAGGTAGCCAATAGTACAGTAATGTAACGGGTGAGGCTACATACGTTGCATCGACGTACGTACCTACATCATGTAAGTACCATTATACAATGAGGGCTATATAGGTACTTGCGGGACTGCGCTACTGGCAGATCTGGGGGTATCGTGAGAAAACAGACAAGATGCGATGCTGAATCGAATTGCGGGGATTCAAGTAGAGTACGTCGCGAATACTTTGCGGTCCCGGGCGCTGGTACGTACAGTACTTGAGGCTTGGCATGGGCAACCTGGGAAACCTGGTGCATTTAGGGCGATTGATATTGATGTGTACTACTGATATGTGTATAGAGAGGTACGCTTGCTTGCTCGATGTCGCATGGCGAGAGAGAGTAAGTGTATAAGTTTTGAGTTTATATAATTCGTGGAATAAAACTCCTGGAGACGCGTCTTCTTCCTTTAGAATATTATCACTTACGAGGCAGTCTTGTCAAAAATCTGAGCTCCGTGGCTCGAACAGCTCTTGGCCCCTGGGTGTTTTCGCATCCTCTATTTATTTGTTCCTGCATACGTGCGATTAGAATTCTATCCGAAATACCTGTTCCCAGTATTCCGGTAAAGTTAAAACATGCATTATCCATGATTCTCTTCTACGACGCGCAGTAAAGGTAAGTTTATTTACTCGGGTATCCGCGGCCGTAAAGAAACACCTAAGCAGCTTACTGCGGTAGGTCGCTTGAAAGTTAAAAGAAAGAAAGAAAGAAAAGAAGCCAATTGTGATTGGATACCGCTCCTGGGTCTTTAACCCGAGGCCTTTTTCTTTGAAAACTCAATGATATCTTGCAAAGCCACTCAATGATGAATACCAATTATTTTACACTGGTACTCAGCTGAGGGGGAATCTGTGCTCGACTGGCTTGAAGACAGGCGGTACCTAGTAGTGTAGACATTAGGGATACATTACTAGGAGGCTGCAGAAGCGTGGTATATGCGTACCATTATTTCGGATATTGTCCTGGATTTACTACAGGTGGAGGTACCTAAGTAATACCTCACAGGTTTCTACTAAGGTAACCCAATTCCCCTCCCACTCACCTCTGGAGGAATCAAAGCGAGTCGCAACTTTCAAATCACAACTGCACCTGTTCTTTAGATGCTGCGGTATTGAAAGCGATTATGTCGACTCGATCCAACGTCAAAAACAAGATTCTCCTGCGATCATTGAGTGTACTAGATGCTTTGTCATCCTATTGAATCATTTAATCCTATTAGTCTATTCCATCAAGTCGCTCTATCTTTGAATCAAAAGAACATTGGCCTGCCAGATGCGGCGTTTAACTAAGTACACCATAACATCTATGCTACACTTACACCCCTGACCCCTAGCAGTATTGCTTCAGCCAGGCGTTGGCTAGGTACTTCGATCATGAAAATAGGCAGGCGGTTGCTTGCCGTCATTCTAAATTGCAAGGTATACCAACCAACGGTCACAACTTCGTGCATATCAACCAGCAACCAACAGTGCCACCAACGCCTGCGTCCTCCTACGTCCTCCTAACACTAGTATCAATTCTGTTGTCACATCTCGGCTCTATTTTGTTATTATAACCCTCTTTCTTCTATGTATTGTCCCAATAACAGTGGATGTGCAGCGCGCCAACAACATATGGCACCAGCTGATGTGAGCACCAAATTTATTATTAGATTCAATCAGGGCCAACTTCAGCCGACTAACACCGCTTAGCGAATGGGTACCTAATCGCTCAAGCTAGCGTCACCTGTACTTCGATTAATAAATTTGACCCGTCCGAGTCAGACCCACTGTGATCAACTGTGGCCAATCATCTGGCTCTAGCCAATGCAGCTACACCGCATTCTCCTTGTCTTGGGGTATGTAGGTATATTATTTGACGCTAGTTAGTACCTAAGGTATGTACGTAGGGAGTGTCGGGTACGGCGGTCGCTACCTACATACCTTCAGAGTCTGGCCTCAGCCTTCCAACTGCGTTCATTCTCCCTCTGGACCCGGACACAGCCTGCCGTTGCTGCCGTTGGTGCTGATCGCGCGTTTGAGAAAAGTTCATCGGGTTGTTGGTCTTACATCATTCCAATTCCCTTCCCCCTTCGACAACAGGCCTATCTACTAAGTACAAGAGCAAATCGCCCTCTTCCCCTCTACTGGTACTTCTCCTACTTCTTTGTCTCTCGCCCGCGATTCCTGAATGAATCATCGCGGCCGGGTACCCATTAACGTTGGCGCCGTCTCACGTGGCTGACAGAACCAATTTCCCAGCATTGTCTTGCAGACCGCAATAATAATATACTGCTCCATATCTCCATATCTTCAGATACTCTCCGTATACTTTGTCACATCCTTTCAGCTCGTACTCTCTAGCTTTTCTGCGGTACCCCGTAACGGCGCGCATCTTTCCTGCCACCACCTTGTTCGCGCGACGGTACAAGTTATCCTCAGGTACAGCACAGTACTCCAGAACCCCCTCCCCCCACCAGGTCGACGAGTACTGTACACAGCGAGTACTGCGCACTGCAGCACGCGACGCAACACGAGAACGCTAGAGCACAGCGCAACTCAGACAGACGGAACAGGACAAGACAGGACGAGACAGACGCCCCTTGAACAAGTCCCTCCTCTTTCCCGTCTCGGTCTCCTGGCCACTGCTGCGCTGTTGGTTTAGATCTTTGATCTCCCTCCCAGTCCAGCTTTGCGAGGCGACAAGTGAGGGTGATCGACAGACCGCCGCAGGGTGTGTGTTCCCCCAAAGTCACTCCCTCTTTTTTATCGTCTCCTTTTCTGCTGTTCTCGGCCCATGTCTCTTCAGAAGTACCTCTGTACCTTTGCCTCTGCGTGACCTCTCCACTTTTAATTCTCCTCTCGGCCCCACCCTCACATCATAATTTTTTTTACTGCCACCCTGGCCCCCCTCCCCCCCAGTTTGCCTCTGGCCATACCTACCTTAATCACTCGCCCACCCGTGACCTTGTCTACTTGTCCACTTCGTCTCCCTCTTCTTCTTCTACTCGCGCGCTACCTCGATCTACTTTGCATGCACCCGCGCACGCACACGATATACATTTGCGCAAATCTCGCTATCTTTGCTTCGAGTTCTAGTGCAGTGCAGTCTGCCCGTACTAAGGCTCGTGTCTTACCAAGATTCCATACTTCAATACCTCAATACCTCACCATATACCTGGCACCCCTGGGCTTTTTTCCCTTTCCCACCTGTGGCCCATCCCGACCGCAGACCAGCCAAACCCCTACTGCTAGGTCTAGGTACTGTACTTTGCACTTCCTCTTGCATCCTGCTCTTCTACCTCTCCCTCGTGTACCCGTTCGTCTGTCTCCCTGCACATTCCTTACCTCCTCCCCGCCCACACGGGTCCAAAACCACCACCAACACACCAACAACAGTACTACGCAAGCTGCACTCTGGCTTTTCGAGCAAAGTACCAACCAACAACGCTCGCCATCTCGCCATACCCACCCTGTACCCTGACTCTCGTCTCCTATACAAGCTTCTGTGTACCTTGACCTGTATTCGCCATCTTCTCCTCACTGGGTTTACTGATTGCCTGTGTTCAGTCACAACTCTCTGTACATCTTAGTACGCGACAGAAGTGACGCATACTGCCCACCGACCGCATCCCATCCCGTCGGGAACCTTCGATTACAGAAGCAGTACTTATCGCCTTCATCTGCTGCTGTTTGCCTAATTTGTCGGCGCGCGCGATTGTGCTTCCTTAGGTATACAGCTCGACAACACGCTCTCAACTGATTCCGACGGCCTAAACAGCTCACGTCTGATCAAGCCTCACGCGCATACTTGCTCTTCCGCGAGCCGCCTCTTTAGCAACCAAGGTCACAAATTATTAGAATAGTTGCCCGTTAGTGAATTTTACTTTCTGTCTTGTCTTCACTTTTTCCTTTCTCTTTTGAAACTCTCAAGCATCGCGTTTCCGGCACTACTGCTGGCGCTATTGTTATGTACCTCGACTCGGTATAACGCGTTTTCCGCGTTACATGCACTGTCGCGACACGCTACGCTATGCTACAGGGTCTATGCACCTACACCCTCTCTATACCCACTATACTCATCACATCACTCTCACTCATGTATTGTTCCTTGGTATCAAGGTATCCTCTCGATGCTTTATGTTACAAACTTACACAACTCACTGATACACCACATATCCGGCTGTATTGCGCGGTAGTTGGTGCAACCGAACCCCCCACCCGCATGCTCTTTACTACATTAAATCGTCTTACATTTGCTTTTTTCGCTGGCCGTCGTTGACCGCAGAATGAGGCTCACCCATTGATGCTACATTCTGCCTTCCCCTTCTCACGGTTGTTTCTCCTCCTCACTTGGAGCCTCAAAGCTCTCATCCATGTACCTGGAACAGCTGCTAAGTTCTTGTACGGCTGTTGCTCCTGTCGAACTTCATAGTGGCTTGAGCATATTTACTTGAAATTTGCTCACTTTCGCAAATTGTTTGTTGAATTGTATATGTTTGGGTGTCACAATTTCACCAATCTCATTAACTCACCAAGACTGAGCTAACACTTACTTTGCCCACAGATCATGCAGCAGTGGCAGGTCGGCCCTGTGCCGGAGTACCTCTACGGCTCCACTCAGCATCCTAATGAAATGCAGTGAGTACTATGCATTCGCTATGCGTTCCTCTTGCACCTTGATCAGCATCATGCACGACGCTTTCTACCGCCAAGTCCCAAACTGAGCGCAACAAGCTGCTGGTTCCCATTGCTTGCCCCTTTCCAGCAGTCGTCTCCATTGCTTCTCAACATTCCCTTGCTTTCCCCAGTACTCCGGGTCAGCTGTAGACATGGCCTGGCACACATTCCATGCGTACTGGTTTCTCTGTTGCCGAACACCCTATGTATACTCTGCGGGTCTGTACACCTGGGATGTTGGAAAGCGATCTACTGCCCGGTAGATTAGAAGAAGTCCACTCTTTGGTGCTAGGTGACCGGGTGCCGGGCAATGGCTTCAACCAATGATCCTCGGGGCATGTTCCGTCCTGTTGTTTTCCTCATCAGTCTCGCTACTTATTCAATACTGCTCACTCTTCACGCCCTTAGCCTATGCATATGAGCTGCTCAAGACATCGTCGCTATGTTATCATGTCACTCTACCCTTGTTATCTCATTCGGCGTGTGGCTTACCTACAATGCTAACGTGTTGTAAATAGCACGACACATCCTTATCAGCCTGATATGTCACGTCGTAATGAGTTTACTGGTTATTCTACGCCAGGCCAGAATCCTGCTGCCCAGCAGCATCCACAACATGGCCAGCAACATCATCAGCAGCAGCCGCAGCATGGACAACATCAACCACACCAGCCACATCAAGCTCATCAGTCGCATGCCCAGCATGGTCCCCATGCGCAACACCAGCAACAACAGCATCAACATACGCAGCATCAATCACAAACACAGCATCATCAGCAGCACCATACAACTCCTGTGCCGCCGCCTATCAATCTCTCGACTCCGGCTGCAGCACCCACCCAACAGCAGTCTACTCCTACACAGACCCCTGCTCAACCCGCTCCTCGTGGTCGTAAGAGACCAGCGCCAGGGCATCAACAAGCCGCCCAGCAAACCCACCAGGCGGCTCACCCGCAGCCCCACACATCTACCCCTACTCCGGCGTCGGCTGCTGCTGCTGCCCCAGCCACAACGGCTGCCGCTCCCATGCCCTCTACTCCTGCTACCGCACCGACACCTGTCCCTGCCCCGTCAGTTACTCAGCAAACACCAGTTCCTGCGCCGACTCCAGGATCTGACGGCGCTGATACGCCATCTCAACCCCCAATCAAGAAAAGCCGCACCAATACCCCTTGGACTCCCGCTGAGGAGCTGAGGCTGAAACAGATGCGAGACTCTGGAAATAGCTGGGCAGAAATAGCAAAGGTTTGTGACTCTCACTTTCTACCATCAAGATGAGTGCATTAACTAATCCTATACGGTTAGACTTTCCCCACACGAACAGAGGGCAGTGTCAAGAAACACTGGTACAAGGTATAATTGAACCGTCAAGTTCTTATGCATTTGGGCTTTTAGCTGACGAATCTAGGACATGCACTATGCTGAATTCGCTGAAGACGAAAGCCAGGCTTTGCTTAACGCCATCAAGGACTATGAAAACAATAAATGGAAGTCGATTGGACAGAAAGTCGGCAAACCTGCGAAAGTCAGTATATCAATGCCATAGTCGAATATCTAACTAACCCGCCCTATCATAGGCATGTGAGCAGTATGCTAAAGAACACTTTCCCGATCTCTTCGCAACTCAGAAGGCTCGTTAGGAAGCACCTTCAGTTTCTTGCCCATTTCCATCAAAGCGATCAAAGGAAGGGAATGAATGGACCGATACCCCCTCTCTCAGCTTGGCAACCGGCTCTCAGGCATACTACCCATAAATGACTTAATACACGTGACACGACCTGTCAGTTGAAGGCATAGGGATGAAAAACGTAGCCCTACAGCCTCGTCACTATACAGTTATACAGAGGTCTATGCGACTTCACATCCCTATACTATTTGCACCTTGTCCTTTGTACTCGGTATGCGACATCGAGCCACTATGCCAAGAACAGTACCAAACTTGGATCCGGCTTCTGCCGGCCTGTACGATTTACGTTATCAGCTTGTCATGGCTCGCGCCACTGTATCATCTTTGAGCTATTCCCCAGTTTTGCCATTCGGCGTTATGATTACCCGGACATACAATCACCATTCATATAGATGCTCAACATGGATCCTCATCAGCTCAGATTGTCGATATCCTGGCGAGCCTATGTCAAGTACGCAAAAATCGTCGATTGTTCTGTACTCAGTTGAAGAGGTGTACCAGCTCTTGTTCATCCTGTGCAACTCAGCAGTTTCAACATTGCGCCTGGTTTTCCTTACAAAAGTCGTTTTTCTTCACAGAGAGCATCATACCCATCTTGCGTTCATGGCGAAATAAGAGATTGACAGAAGAGAATCCTTATATGACTGGACTTGTTCGATTTTTTTTCTCTTCCCAAGTCTCGCCGGATAATCTGTCCTTTCGTTTTGCCTTCATTATTGCGATGTCTCCAAGGGAGGGGTTATTAAGGAGGGAATGAACGCTGGGTGGATGAATGGATGGATGGCCAAGGATTTCGCAAGGGGATGAATGACGGGTGTTTCCTGTTTTGATTTCGTATTTATTGTCTGTATGTTCGGCTCTACATAATTCCCAGTAGACGGATTTGTCTCGCGGCAGATTCAATGCAATGATTCTCTTATTTTGATTCCACGAACGCCAGTTCATTTTCCATTTAAAGGACGTGTGCCTAAATATTTGATAGATGGTGCTATAATTCGTTGAGCTACAATACTCTTGTGCTTTATCGTTGAACGTTTCCTAACATTAACTGATGCCAGCGTGAACATCTTTAGTAGAGAAGGCGAGGTATTTATAATTTAACTTATTACTGTCGGCCATTGCTGGTTAGCCAACGTCATATATCAACTTTCGTCTACCGTCTGAGCTCACCTCCTATTGAACATTACTACCCGTCGTTTTTCTCCCTTTCTCCGGGCTACGGAAACGTCATACGCTGACTCAACTAACCGGTTCAAACCTAATTACACCGCGAAGTTAATATGGGCTGACTAGACTTTTTGCTAAGCCAGCAATCTACATTCTCGGGAAGGTTGAAATGGTGCTTGGTTTTTACGTGCGTACGACCCGTCCGGAGGGGTCTACATGGCTGCCCGGAACATCGACATCCAAGCCGCTCGGGCCCGTTTGGTTTAGTCTATGTACTGGCTGGTAGCTAACGGCAAGCAATGGAGCCAATACAACCTCCCCAGCACTCGTCACGAGTGCTTTTGCAAAACGAACCAAATGAGCCACGTGGTAGCAAGAAGAGACATGAAAAAGGCTACAAGGGCCCTAAGTTCGGTTATCGATCTTGCTTTCGCAACTATTACCCCCTGACCCGGAATTGGGGGCATCTTCGGTCGAGCACGATAGAATCATCACTTCTTCCGTCTCAGAAAGCCGTCCTCGCTATGTCTCGCGCGCAATTTCTCGCTTACCTGCGCTGTGAGTCCGCAGATAGAGTGCAATCGAAGTCCATCTCAAACCGAGTGAGAGACAAGGACAGACACGAGGCCGGACCGAGCACCCGCATCGCCATGAATAATAAAGACCAACTTGGAAACATCGGCCCCGTAGATAAGCTCTCGGTAGGCGTGTGCATCTTCCGCCTCGACAGAGAGACGCTGCAGCCAGCGGTCCTTCTCCTCCGGCGTTCTTCGCGATGGTGGCGTCGCCGCGTGTTCACGTCCGCTGCGGCAAGGCAAGCGGCTGGGGAGTGGGAATTGCCCGGCGGCAGAGTCGAGGACGACGACTTCTGTATATCGGCGGCTATCGAGCGGCTCGTGAGGAAGAAGATCGGGCTAAGAGTCACGAAGATCATGGTCATGTTGGGGAGTGTGCGGTGGAGAGCGGATTTAAAGGTCTTACGTTGGCCTCGGGGTGAGAGAAATGGTACTTGTGGAGATAATACCGAAGGGGATGACGAAGACGATGAAGATGAAGACGAGGATGAAGACAGCGAGAGTGAGGACCAGACACTGATAGATAGCGAAGACGACATAGGCGTCGACATGGACTGGGTAGATGCATCTGCGACTACGTCTACCGCTACTACAGTAAAAGAAGAAGAGGCAGGGGAGAGTACCAGTGCGGAAGGGAGGGAGCAACAGAGTCAGGAGCAAGAAAGCCCCGGGTCCCCCGGAGCGCACGAGACGCGTGTGTTAGGAAGACTTATTCCGCTGCACTCGTTGTCCCCATCACCGTCGCCCACTACCTTGACGCCCGAGTCCGCCTCGGCTTCCGTTCGCGCTCTCAGCCCGCCGCCCCTCTCCGATGGTTACGGCTCCGACTACGAACACAGATATGACGATGATTACAATGGCGATGACGCTTATCAGTACGCCTATGACCTCGCCCCAGACCACGACCCATCGCTAGAGCCAGCGCCACTCTCCCTCCCAGCGCGGACGGCACCAGTTCCAGCACCAACGGCACCACCGACATTACCTCCAACAACAGTCTCAACACTAAGAGGCGAAGGGGAGACAACAATCAGGACACTCCGACGACGCCGCAACACAGCGTCCTCAACGACCTTACCGACGTCCCTGGATTCATTCTCCGACAACGACTTCACATGCGGCATTACCAGTACCAGCGCCACCGCCAATCACAATCGCACCAACACTACTACTACAACCCGCCACAACAACGACGAGAAAAAGAAGAAGAGCAGAAGACGAAACGCACAGGCGATCCCGTACAAGATCGTGCGCAAAGAGCACGCGCAGCTCAACTTCGGCGTCCTCGTGGACGAACACATGGATCCGAACCATCTGCCAGGGTTTCTAGCTAAATTCCACTACGGTGGTGGTGGTGGTGGTAGTGGTGGTAGCGGTGGCAGCGGTGGGAGTAGTAATAATCAGAGTAATCAGAGTAAGACGAAACAGAACAATAAGATGAACCAGAATAAAGAAAAGGGGAAACAACGGGAAGAGAAGAAGAAGAAGATGTACGAGCACGACGCGCTCGAGTGGGCGACGTGTGCGCGGGTCGCGAAGATGCCTATGAGCGAGGATTTGCGCCGTGTCGTGCTCGAGGGGTTGAGTTGGATGGGGGAGTTGACGGCTAGGGCTTTCTGATTTAGTGGGAATTCTACTCTCGGGGTATATAAAGGGAGAATGAATATACGGGGAAATGAGGATTTGGGGGGGATGAGGATTCAGGGGAGGGAAGGTGAGATACAGAGAAGAGAATGTTGATATGGGCGGTGCTTTGGATTGTGTGGGATTGGAAGGTTCTTTGTTTATATATATGAATTCTGTTGTAACTACCGGTGAGGATATAGGATAGATGTAATGGACTACTACCTTTGCAACTATGAAGTTGACACTATACAGTGATGTGTCGTTATAATCTGGCTTCACTTAATCATCACACAATATCTAGCCCCTTTTCATGTAGACGACAAAATCAAAATACAAATTCAGGACCTTTGCAAAATAGATCCTGTATGAACTCGTAGGAATATCACTTTCTTACAACTCTACTGGATTCGTTTCTACGAGAAGTGAAGCTGTCTATTACTTACCTAGAGTATAATTCATAAGTGATATAGGATGCGAATAAGGTATGCTTATAAGCAAATACGGGGCTGTTCATGAGGTAGCAACTAATAATAGGAGTAAGAGTTCATCATCATCATCAGTCACATCTCGTAGACACAGGTAGTGCATATATAGATGTATATATACACCTTAAGTAACGTTAACTTAAGCTTTACCTAGGTAATGCTTAAGGTTCCGCTTATTAACTGCGCATGTACACTTAGTTAGCTGCTTGACGGGAAGTTTAAGCAAAAAAGTTGCATACAGATATCGATCCCGTCGCCGGGAAGGTACTTAAGTTTAAATATAGCTCGATCGAATGTTTCGCGCTACAGTACTGCTCGAGATTGTATCCTGGCCCGCGACTGATAGGGATTAGCGCTCTTGCCGCTTTTGCTCAGGCAGGCTCACTCATGTTCGGCTCAGCCAAAAATCAGTCAATCGCACTAGGGAGGTATTTACTTGGTATAGGTATTATGGGTTTGCAAGGGCTTAGACAAGGGGCACACTTGAGTCGGTTTACAGCATAATTTTGGTGTAAGTATCTCGAACTGAGATACCTTCCGTTAGCGTGCCAAGAACACCTAGACAAAGAACATTTTGCTGAACATCAACCACAGTATGCAGCTGTGTACTTTTTGCACATAAAGTGACGCTCTTATCAATCAGCTCAAGACGGACGAGGAGGATATACTTATGCATACTTGCGGTGTTAGATACGATGGGGTCCATCGGCTAGTAGAGTGATGGAAAGATCGAACTATAAGGGCTCAAGACACAACTTTCGGAAAAAAGCATGAGCTATATTCTGGTTCAATGGTTGAGGTTAAGATCGAAGGAGTTCTCGAGGAGTCATAATCGACAGATCTAGTTAATTCCACTCGCCAAATCTGCCGCCGGCCATTTCCTCTCTTTAACACTACAGTATAATAATAACTCGCAGTGAAGCGCGGGATAATGTACTGACTAGTTATAAAGCTCTACCATATACACGTCCAGGAATAAAGAGGGAAAAGACGCGTTTCATCGCCTTGCCCGTCGCTAAAAGTCTCTCCATCGCGGGCAGCCCACATCCTCCTCACAGCTTTCCAAGTATACAGATTCCCGTCCATGCCCACATCCTCAGCATGGCGCATTACGCTGTCCACCCATTCGCAGCACGCACGTTCGCGGTCCTCCGTCATTCCGTCTGCTACGCGCCGCAGATTAAGGTATGCAGCTTCCTCTTGTACTTGCAGCTCGTGCAAAAAACGTATAGCGACAGGGACCGTCACCCTAACCATGTCTACCTGACCGGACCCATCCCCCTGGTCGCTGTTTAACGGGTCTACCAGGCTTGCGAAAGATACAGGTCTGCTCAAATGTGCGTCGTCCCCGGTGCGTACCATTAACACGCGGCACTCCGGCATCAGACGTTCCAGCCATGCCGCCATTTCCTTATGCGTACTGCCGTCGCCAAGCTCCGACTCTGGCGGCACCGGGAACGTCTCAGGAATAACGTTTTCGTCTGCCACGAGCAAGACGGCGCGAAAGAGATGACCCATGGTGAAGCCGTGCTCACGCCACGTCTTCGCTATGCCTGCCTGCGGGAAGTTTGTGGTTTCCACTTCTCCGGCGAGAAAAAGGTAGCGGAAGATGACCTCTTTATTCAACCTGGCCGACATGGAGTTGCATAGCCGCCGGTGTATATCGATGACAGCGGCTACGTCGAACGATTCTAAGGATTTCGTTTTTACCTGCAATGCCTTGGCGAAGAAGTTGTAACGCTGCAGGTTCGGTCGGCCGTCATGCACGCGGTGCCACTCGCGGTAGATGTAAGCGCCCAGACGCCGGTCTGTATATCCGTGGTCATTATGGCCTGAATAGGGCGAGTCACCAATAAAATAAACGGCGGTTTGCTTGTTCCATAGGTCGAGTTCATTTGTTCGCAAGGCGACTTCCGCGGGCTTTGACATCAGCAGCGTCCTCGACCAGCCGTGGGAGAATGGGGGCTGGAATCGTAAACGTAGAGCTGCGGCCTCGTAAAACAAGTCGGAAAGATGTCTACGTACGAGCTCAAGCTCGTCCATGGTAAGACGATTTGAGGCATGCAAAGCCTTGTGGGCATACTTCTGGTTGAACCGTGCTCGAGATTCTTCTCCTGGTGCGGCGGGGTACGCCGGTGAAGGTACAGGGTAGGGCCAGAGCATGGCGGTGCTGAGTATGTCTATGTGTATTTCTTGATATGGTTCCGGGGACCATTCTTGAGGTTGATTGAAGGCCATTTGTGCGGGAATATTGAGAAAGGCCAATAATCAAAGACGGTTGTATTGGTAGAAGTTCTAATGATTGTGTGGATGCGCTAAGGGTGTACGAGCAAGTATGAATGCGTACCTAGGTAGGTAGGAACGAGCTACTCTGTAGTTTCCTTGTCAGCTTCTTCAACCTGCTTGATGAAACAGTAAAATAGCACAGCGGACAGAGAACCTAAGCAAGCTTTCATGTACCTGGTCAGTAGTAAACTTTAAAAAAAAGGTTGAGGTTATTGCAAGATACGCTAATGCTTTTTTCTACATCTTTAACCACTTAGCCTTCGCCTCCTATCTTTTCCCACGGGTCAAAGCGATCTTAGCAGCAATACCTTATAGAAAATGGTTTGGGATGCCGTCTCAAGTTCCAGGATGTTGCCGGGAAAACCCCCGTGGAAAACCGGACTATCGATATACATAACGCCAAGTTCATCACTAAGGGCCTTGTCCATTTGATTGCGCTTCTCCGAAGAATTCACGATGATGCTGCTTGTATTGAGGCGCCATGGTGTCTGTAGGATAGAGTAACTTGGTCCGTGTCTACAGGACTGCTACTACTCGCCCGGTAGACGGCAGGCCAGAAAATCAAGAGGGTCAAGAAGACATAGCGGGCGACGGAAGCGCGATAGAACGTTGGTGGTGTGGTTGGCGCATGTGCTCTTGCGGTTGCGTTTGTGTTCCAGCGACTTCCCAAAAAGTCGCATATTCCGTACTCGAAACCATTTCATAATTACGTTTGTGCAATTATGGTAAAAATGATCCATAATGCCAGCCTGGAGGTAAGTATTAGCAATTATATAAAATTTTGTGCATATCGAGCTACTCAGTATGAAAGAGTAGGTCTTGCTCAAGATAGGGCTCAAGCTCAGGCTAAAAGCGGCGTGGCTCAGGTTGGCTTCCCATTCCGATTCGGGATGGTAAAACCTAACTGTGAGGTCTAATTAAGTTTAAGACCTTTAAAAAGTGGTTATTCTGGTGGTATAAATGGTATAGGTACAAGAGTAAAAGTGACTAGATTTTCCCTCAGCGCCTCGGGTATGTCATCGCACTTTGTTGTTAGAATTCCAGCGAAGAATGGAGAACATGGACTACTTTAAAGTAGGTAGGTACACAAGTAGAATACGAGGTGGGTTTGACATCTCTGTGTGAGCCATTTTAGCCACTACACCTGAAAGAGAAGTTCACTCAAGTCCAACTTGGCATATCCGATGCAGCGATCACCGATTTATACCCCCTTTTATAGGGTACCCAGGTAGATCGGGGAGTTTACTCCACCTCGACATACGCTAAGGTTGCACGCTAAGCTCTACCAGTGTGAGATACAAGACATTGAAAGTGTACTAGGTATGTTGAGTAGGTGCACGCCAGTTAAATACTACTTGCGATATAGTATGCCTCGGTCGGGCAATAGCATGAACACTAAAATACCAAGAGAGTAAGAGCGCGTTAACGGCTTGCATCTCGATCACTGGAAGTTAAGCACCGGCATATACTTACTTACCTTAGAGCAGGTAGGTTCTACCGATCGGTACAGGTAGGTCCCACCTCCACAAGTAGCGGCTGTCAAATGGAGATGCTGGCTGTACAGTGGTGGAGACTTAGCTGAAAGCGTTGCATCGAATTGTTTTGTGGTACCCACCTACATAGGTAGTGTGATACTTGCTAGTCGGAGGTACCTGGCGTCCATCTAACAGTACCTCGATACAGTTCCCTGATATGGGCCGGACCGCAGTCCCCTGCTTTTTTATTGTCATCGCCGCTACCTATATACGACCCGGCATCTGCGGTACTTACACACCCACCCTTTCCCCTTCTCTCTTCTTCCCCCTAAGTCAACAATCCAATTTGTGTGTGTCTCGCACATTGGGCTTCCTCTCGTTTCACCCAGTCGTCATCTTTGGTGTCTGGTCTACTCCAGTCAGGTATAATTTGAATAGAGCATCAGGGCAAACAAGATAAGGGACAGTTGGAACTGTAATCCAACGTGGCTCATAGCTTTATTTTTTTCTTATTGTCACCACGTCTTTTTGTTCTCCATTCGCTGCCCTGCTCATTCCAATTATCGCCTCCGCGTGCGTGCGTCCGGCGCACCACTCCCGGGCCTTCGCGGTTCTCGTCGATCGTTTCAGCCCAATAGACAACAGACACGCCGGTCCAAGTAAGACGGCCGACTCTCGCTGACAAGTGTCTTTCGTTGTATCTCGTATACGATCGAATTCATTCACCAACGCGTTCGATCCTGCTGGCTTCATTAATCATCTGTATATAACACGGCATACGGCATACGACGTACGGCATCTCAAAGCCCAACTGCGCGACTGCGTTGGAACATAACATTTTCAGTATCGAATAGTCGAGCGCGTCTCATCCCGTTCCGGTCCTCGAGCCCGTTTGCTTCATCACTCGCTTGCCTTTCGCTGAGCTGCCGTATATACGATTTGCTTGTTTTTAGCCGTGGACTAATCTTCAACGCGCCCGCTGTATATTCACTCTCGAACGCATACCCGACCTAATATTTTAATATCATCGCCCCCCAAACCAACACCCATCATGGTGTCATCTGTCTCGACCTTGGCCGCGCTGGCCCTCCTTGGCACGTCCGCTGTCGTCGCTCAGAGTACTCCTACTTGCTCATTAACAAAGAAATGCCCTGAAGAGGCTCCTTGCTGCTCCCGTACGTCTCTTTGCAACCCACCACACTCGACTAACCACTGCGGACTATGTATAGTGGCTAACATGAATCACCTACTCAGAATATGGACAGTGTGGTGTCGGTGCTTACTGTCTCGGCGGCTGCGATCCGCGAATGTCTTTCTCTCTCGATGCTTGCGTGCCCGCTCCCGTCTGCGAGGATAGGACGATGCCCATGACAGATACGAGTGGCATAGTTGACGTGAGCAAGTATCTCGGCGATCCCTCCAAGGCCGATTGGGTATCTCAGGGCATCCCCCTGACCTACAACGACAATGTTATCCTGACCATGCCGCCCAACTCGGTCGGTACCGTGCTGGCTTCGACCGTCTACATGTGGTACGGAAACGTCAAGGCCAAGATGAAGACATCCAAGGACGCCGGTGTGGTTTCCGCCTTCATTTTGTTGAGTGACGTTAAAGACGAGATCGATTACGAGTTTGTCGGCACCGAGCTAGACATCGCCCAGACCAACTTCTACTTCCAAGGCATCCCGAACTGTGAGTGTCGTACCTGCGATGTGCCGATTTACGTATTGGATACTGACGGTCAATAGACCACAACTCGGGAAACATTACCGGTCTTTCGAATACAAACACCGACTGGCACGAGTACGAAATCAGATGGACCCCAGACAAGATTGAGTGGTACGTTGATGGCGAGCTTGGACGCACACAGTTGAAGTCGGACACGTGGAACGAGACGGCGAACCAATGGGACTTCCCCCAAACCCCGGCCCGTGTCCAGCTGTCAATTTGGCCCGGAGGTGCTGCTTCCAACGGCCAGGGAACTATTGACTGGGCGGGTGGCCCCATCGATTGGGACAGCGATGCCATCAAGCAGGACAAGTACTATTACTCTACCGTGAGCGAAGTGAGCATTGAGTGCTACAAGACGGACTCAGCGCCCGGCACGAACTCTGGCAAGAGCTACACCTATGATAACTGGCTGGGTACCAACAACACTGTCGTCGATGGCGACAAGAACACGATCCTCAAGTCTCTCCTCGGTTCCGGATTGGATATGGACGCCGACTACCCCAGCTCCAGCGGCACCGGCACTGCTGCTCAAACTTCCATGGAGGTCGTTCCCGGTCTCAGCGGTGGTGGCCCCGGCACAAATGGTCAGGCAGCCGGTAACGCGTATGGCGACGGTAGCTCCAGTGACAGTGGTAGTGGTAGCAGCAGTGATAGCGGTTCATCTTCAGATGGAGGTGACTGCAACGAGGGCTTCTCGCAGGACTGCAGTTCCGGCTCCAGCAGCAGCAGCAGCAGCAACACCAAGAACGAGGGTGCTCGGCAAGAACACGTGTTGGGAACCAGCGCTTTCGCTGCTCTTATCGCTGTTGCAGGAATGCTATGGCTATAGGCATGTTGATGTAAAAAAAGGAGTCATAGCATGGGAGAACCCGACACCGATTTATATATACACACATTTATGACGATTGAGCAGCGCAGAACCTCGGTTCCGTCTTGATTCATTCGCGGCATTGGGAGCGGCGTATATCTTTTGCGGCAGTCATGTAGATCCCCGCTTGGCCACTTGAGAGGTAGTAGTATGAAAATTATTATCACGGCGGTTTAAACTTGAGTATGTATATGTTATGGGATTTAATGGCAAACATGCTGTCCGGTCCTTTGTTCAATGGCATAATTATCAATTCAAACTGATGTAGACTACCATAGCGGATATCTATAATGAGATTGGTTACGAGATTTAAGCTCTGATCTCTATCATGAAATCACAATTTATGAGTGAGAATCTATGAGTATGGCTCTACAGAGTGAGGATGGTAGGTATCTGGCAAGCTTGGAACTGGTTTGATATTTAGTGCTTGCTTCCTGCCGCGCTTATACACGCTTTGACGGATTGACTGCTTATAAGATTAAGGGAGAGAAATGTGTGGATGCGTTGGTTTACGATGCTGGGACGGCAGCGCGGTCGGTGAGCATAGAGGTAGAGTAAACGAACACGTGAATATATATCAATGACACAAGTGAGAGCTATCTCGCGAATATCCATAGCTCTATTGAAGGTCGAGCCCAACTCACTAGATAGCTCTGACGGTCAGTGATGGTAACATACATACATACAGTCCAGTAGGCTATAAACATTCATCCCGGCATTCATTCATTCATCTGGCATCCTCTATTCTGGCCGATGACGCCTAACGGCGGACGGATACTAAGAGGTAAGTACAGTAAGTATGTTAGACCAAAGTCGGCCCGCGAAATCTCGAACCCCCTCTCCCGAAAAAGGCAGCTTCTAACAATCAATCACCTGCGCACTCTTCGGGGCTGTATGTTTCATATACTTACCTACCGCATTCCCTCCTAGCTATGTAGTCTTTACATCCTGCATACATGCAGCTTAAAGCCATCGGGGAAGGCAGTGTATACCTACTAGTAGTAGCAGCAGTATGTTCTTACTCTACCTCATCTGTTAGGTAAGTAGATAGGTGTAGGTATTGAGGGATTTAGGTATACATGCACGCCTGAAGGGACGATGAAAACGGTAACAGTGTATATAACCTATCTATGCCCGACGCTTTGACCAAATGAGTTCCAGGATCTCCTTCGTCTTTCATAGTATGAAAATATATCACGATGCGTACCGGTAGGATGGATGGCTAACCGCTGCCTCCCTATCCTATCTGCCCTTCTCGCTCGTCTCTCGGGCCTCGTGTTACCGCCGTGCAAACACACCTAGGTAAGGTACTAGTAAGTAAGGCAAAGCGACAAATAACAGACGAGACGAGCCTCATCCAATAAGACAGGATGAACACGACACAACGATCTCCTGTCCCTTTGTACGCATAACGGACGGGGGGCGCTTGGGCGAGGCTGAGGAATGTGATAACCAACAAGCAAGTTGTACGATTCTCGCATCCACTGATTATCTCTTCTTTTCTTTCCCGTCATTTTGTTCTGAGACTTGGTCCCGGGTTCTGGGAAACGAGGGAAATGCACGTGGTCACGTTGGATTATCGCTGTGAGCCTATCGATTTTGGACTGCCGCGCTGTCTCGTAACATTGTAGCACAGTATTTAGTATCTGTCGGGTCCGGTTAGGTCAAGTTCCTTCGGGGGCTGGAGGAGGGATTGCGCTAACTTTTACCTGCCTGCCTGCATGTACCCAAGACCGTGTAACTTAGCGTAGTAGTGGAGGCCCACTACCTATCTACCGGCAAATCCTTGGTTGGAAAATGCCAAGAACAGGATGTGCCCGTTATGGCCGGGCAAACAAGCAATTGCGGCAGAGGTGGCTTGTCGGAGAGTTTATAGCCAACAGAAGCATTCCTCGCCGTCGCAGCTGCGGTAGCATCCCTATGGCCGGTAATACTAAGAAGGGATGCCCGCAGCAAACTCGTCCGTGTCCGCGGTAATGTTGGTAATGTTAGCTGAGCTGAGGTCTTCGCGAGATATTATTAGTGGAGTGTAGGGGGCAGGCGGGCGGATATTAACAGTGTACTAGCTGGGCAGGTAATAGGGCTGTTGTGTAGCCTACCTACTAGCAGCACTAACTGGCGCTCGTCGATCATGGCTTGGCTTGATTGACCCCTGAACAAAATGAGGGCTTCAAGTGGCCAGAGGCGGCCAGAAAGACTGGATCTTGGTTGGTTGAGAAAGGAAGGTAGGGAACCAAGTACAGTATATTTGGTAAGACAGATAGGCAAACTGACAGGTTTCCTCTCTCGCAAACATCTCTTCAAGGGATACACATATGTCTGGTTGACCTTCTCATCGTCTATATAATTCCTGTAGGATCCCCCATGAAGATCATCGCATCACATTCCTAGATTCCACCTCCATCTCCACCTGCGTCTTCAACCTCAGCTTATAACAACTGTGTTGTTTCTTTCTTTTCATTTTTCTTAAAAACCCTATCTGGTAAGGTGACATATTTCCCGAGTCATTCCTCACTTCGCTGGATAGCTATTCTAAGGCTGAAAGAAACTCGAGGCTAACAAAAAGTAATAGCCAATCAATTAACACCAAACCTGATTCATTCTTTGAAGTTCTAGTCACTATCTAAAGACAACGAGCCATTCTTTCAACAACATATTGTCTTCTATTCATTCATCTACCTGTTTTTCGTTGATCGAAGGAACAAATACGACGGTTGTGTGAACAAAACTGTTCTTGTTGGAGTATTGTGAACAAGCTCTTTATTGCCGCACAGGAACATCGGCATTGACCTTGGGACTATAAGATAACCTCAACCACCCGAAAGGTATTTCTTTTTGAATTGCTACGGACATAGATTACCTTTCTGTTCTAAGCAAATACTACTTGCATATTGCATATTCCATTATCCCATCGTTATACGGTTATACGACACACTCATACAAAAGATACAAACAAACAACTTACCTTGAGCAACATGTTGCGTCAAACTCTCACCACTCTTCTCCTCGGCAGCATGGCTACCGCAGCGCCCGCCGCAATCCCTAGCCTCACCCCCATGGTTGCAGTCCGCCAACTCGTCGTCGGCGGCCCCGCTCAGATCCTGCGCGTCAACTTCAACGGCTCTTCCTTCGAGATCAAGGGCAAGAATGTGACGGCAGGCACCGGCCCAAGCTGGCTGCGCTACAAGCCCTCCACCAAGACTCTGTACGCCGTCGACGAGAACGGCAGCAATCTCAACAAGTTCACGATAGACCCCGTGAGCATGTCTGACCTCACGTATGTCTCGTCCACGAACGGCTCGTCGGGCGTCGTCTTCCTCGAGTTCAACAAGGACCAGACTCGCATGGTCGGCGCTGCCTACGGTAGCGCAATGCTCGATGTTTGGGACGTATCGACCGATGCGCCCAAGCTCCTGAAGCAGATCGTCGTAGACGGTCCTCTGGGCCCCAACCAGTCCGCTCACCATCCTCACCAGGCCCTTTTCGACCCCAGCGGACGCTTCGTGGTCGTTCCCGATCTAGGCGGCGACCAGCTTCTCATCCTCGACGCCAAGGACGACAAGTACGAGATCAGCAGCCGCGTCACGCTCTTCGCGGGCGCGGGCCCGCGCCACGGCGGCTTCATCACGGCCGGCGACAAGACCTTCTACGCCGTCGCCTGCGAGCTGAGCAGCGTCGTCGCGCTCTACGAGCTCGAGTACGCGGGCGACAACCTCGGCTTCAAGTACATCTCGACGCAGAGCACGTACGGCCCCGGTTTTCCCCCCGCCAACGCCTCGAGCGCCGCCGCCGGCGAACTCGTCGTCGCCGCTAACAACAAGGACGTGTACATCTCGAACCGGCTGAGCGGCAACGCGACGGACAGCATCTCGCACTTCGTATTCGACGCTAACAACACCGCGAGCCTCACCTGGACCAGCCAGGCGTCGAGCCACGGCGTCCTGCCGCGCGGCGTCAGCCTGAGCAACGAGGAGGGGCAGAACGTGATGTTCGTGGCCAACCAGGGCGGTGACAACGGTCTTGTGGCGCTGCACCGGTGCAACGTGACGGGGCAGCTGGCTGCCGAGCCCGTGGCTGCGAAGGCGCTTTCCGAGCTGATTGCGCCCGGTCTCGAGACGCAGGTTAATGCTGGGCCTGAGTTCGTCCAGCAGATCTATTAAAGCGCTGCGCTGCGCTGCTTCTCTAGCTTATTTGTGGAGAGGAAGAGTGTAGGAAGCGGGCTGGCACTGCATGCATGCATCAATCGGCGTTGATTTTGCACGGGGCGGACGGAAATGTGTAGCATCCATTCTCTTTCTGTAGACAGACAATTGATACCCTTTATAACTTGTGTGAATACTCTTCTCTATGAGGTTGAATGAGACGTAGATATACGAATATCCTCATGTAGTATTCTACTTAGTATTTGCACCGTGATATCAAGTCTCGTAAAGCCATTATTTGAAATGTCCTATATGTGCGATATGAGAGTTAGCAACAGCTTCATAAAAGTTAGAATAACTATCTATATCGCTATGACCTGACAATGAATTTTGCAGGTAAGTGTATGCATAAATTGCCAGTTATTCCTCACCTCTCATTCTTTTCTCACCTAACTTGCCATTTGAAACCACTGTAGTCGACGTGAGGAGGGGTAGCTGAAGCGTACCCCATTTACACCCACCACATTGTCAACAAATCGGGATAAAGCCGATACTAAGCATCGCGGCCACAGGCTGCGTCACTCGCTCGCTATTCAATATTTTCCCCAATTCGAAGCTCCACAGTTCAGTTCGTTCCCCGCGCCAAGACGACCCGAGCTTCGGCTTAGTACGACACGACGGCCCTCTTTATTATTAGTATCGTCGTCAACCCCATTTATCATCTGGGTCTAGCTTGGGTTAAGTGGTGTAAAAATAAAGAGAGATAGCGAGGGCTGAGAGAGGGAACTTTTCAACAAATTGATACTATATTCCGCGATTCTGTTAGCTGGGCAGTTCCGGTGTTTGCTGGGTGAGTGTCCAACCTGAACTTAGCTTTCGGTCACTCTTGAGTGTAAGTGAGTAACTCCAAGAACGTATACACATACACATACTCAGTACACGTCACAACTCGAATATTTCCCCCGCCTGTTCTCAATCTTACTCTTCTCCATAACCTATCTTCAAAACAGCATCTTAATAACGCCGCGGATAACCTCTAGCAATAAGGAACCTAGTGAGGGAATCCTACCCACCCCGAGAATGAGTCAAGATACATCGGACGCCCCCGAGGGCGCGGGGATCGTCGACCCAAAGTCAGATCCCCAGTACATCCAGTTCAGATGTCTGCCTCCCGGCGGCCCGCTGAATCGATGGTCGCATATCATCACGAGGGAACACGATTTTCCCGCCTCTCAGGTATGTAATTAGCGAGATATATCTACTAGTAGTATATATAGTGTGGCGGGTGCAGAGTATGAACTTTATCCCATGGGTTCTTTAGGTCGTCTTATGGAGAGCCGATGGAGAACATACTTACGAAATTAAAATTTTGAGATGCGAGGAGTTTTGCTAATGCTGCTTGCTGACGAGAATTGTGTGTCTAGGCTATGCTTTACGGCGCCGGGGTCCCGAACGAGGAGATGATGAAGAATGCCCCTCATGTTGGCGTGGCTACTATTTGGTGGGAGGGAAATCCCGTAAGTCACTAACCTATCTCCTATCTGAATGGAGAATTAAGGAGACGTGTGATTATTCAGTCTACAACGACATGGCTAACACGTGTGCTATTGTCGTTCTATATAGTGCAAGTAAGCCTCGTTACTATCAATCGTCACTGGTGTATAGTTAATACTTGGCGTGTCATGATGCTCACGAATCTAGCACACACTGTAAGCTATCGTCTTTATTTTATCCATATCTAGAGACGCGCTGACAGAAGTAGTACTCGAATTCGGAAAGATCGTGAAAAGGAGCCTGGAGAAGCAGAAGATGCTCGCTTGGCAGTATAACGCCGTGGGAGTCTCGGACGCCATTACCATGGGCGGAGAAGGTAAGGGACTGGCCAGCCTACACTCTTCCCAGAACATGGATATCTACCCGTCTGTAACAACTTTGCTGACGAGGTGGTGGAGGAATGCGCTACTCCCTCCAATCCCGCGATTTGATCGCCGATAGCATCGAGACGGTGACATGCGCCCAGCACCACGACGCGAATATATCTATTCCGGGCTGTGACAAGAATATGCCCGGCGTCATCATGGCTGCGGCTCGGCATAATCGCCCATTTATCATGATTGTAAGGTTATACTTTTTCCTGGTCCTAATCACAAAGTCACTACGTGCCTACTTAAAATCAACACTCCCTTATCTGCACGTGAAAATGGGAAAAGAGGCGAGATGCTCTATTAAGCCAGCTAGCTAGCTATTATCTATGTGTTTTTAGTACACTGACTAACTGACTGACTTTGATTATGGTAGTACGGCGGAACTATTCGCAAAGGCTACTCTGGCCTCCTGGAACGCGACGTGAACGTTAGCACGTGTTATGAGGCAGCGGGTGCTTTCTCATACGGCACGCTTCAAGCTAAGACGAATGCTGGCGCTCCTGGGCGAACCCCAAGCGACGTTATGGCCGATCTAGAGCAACATGCATGCCCAGGGGCTGGCGCTTGTGGTGGCAGTAAGTAATTTGGCGTATATGTCCTCCCTTTCAGGTGGGATGCCACCGTAAGCAGCGGTGACTTGTCACTAGTATTTGCAAAACATATCACATGAGAAGAAAGCAGTTCTTATTAACTTTACTTATGTCTATAGTGTACACAGCCAATACGATGGCCACAGCAATAGAAGCTATGGGCCTGACACTCCCAGGCTCATCGTCCTACCCAGCCCTCTCACCCGAGAAATCGCGCGAATGCGAGCGCGCAGCCGAGGTGATCAAAACGACGATGGAAAAGGACATCCGCCCACGGGACCTGCTAACGCGCGAGTCCTTCGAGAACGCGCTCGTCATCACCATGATCCTAGGCGGCTCGACCAACGGCGTGCTGCACTTCCTGGCCATGGCCAACACGGCCGAGGTGCCCCTGACGCTAGCGGACGTCGACCGCGTGAGCAACAAGACGCCGTACCTGGCGGATCTCGCCCCGAGCGGGCGGTATCTAATGGAGGACCTGTACCGCATCGGCGGCACGCCGTCGGTGCTCAAGATGCTGATCGCCGCGGGCTTGATCAACGGGGGCATCCCGACGGTCACGGGGCGCAGCCTCGCGGATAACGTGGCCGACTGGCCCGACTTACCGGCTGACCAGACCATCATCCGGCCCTTGTCGGACCCGATTAAAGACAGCGGACACATCCGCGTGCTGTACGGGAACCTGGCGCCCGCGGGCGCCGTGGCGAAGATCACGGGGAAGGAAGGGGTGAGGTTCGAGGGAAAGGCCTGCGTGTTCAATAAGGAGCACGAGCTTGATTCGGCGCTTTCTCGGGGCGAGATCCCGCGCGACGAGAACCTTGTTTTGATCGTGAGGTATGAGGGGCCTAAAGGAGGTCCCGGCATGCCGGAGCAGCTGAGGGCTTCGGCGGCGATTATTGGGGCTGGGCTGAAGAATATTGCGCTCGTTACTGATGGGAGGTATAGTGGTGCTAGTCATGGGTTTATCGTATGTTTTGATTCTCTTTTTTCTGCGTTTAATCCCTTTTCTTTCCGCGATTTGTCTTGTCTTGTCTTGAGTTATGTGTTTCCCATTATACAGAGACACACACACACACACAACATAATAGAACAAAACAACAACTATATCATATATACTAACAATTCTACCCCTTTCTTTTCAATACAGGTCGGCCACGTGACCCCCGAAGCATTCGTCGGCGGACCCATCGCGCTGGTGCGAGACGGCGACACCATCGTCATCGACGCCGTGCAGAACCGCATAGATATCACGAATGCCGACGACGCGGAGCTGAGCGCTAGGAGAAAAGCGTGGATGCCGCCTTTACCTAAAGTGCGACGGGGCGCGCTCGCGAAGTACGCCCGGCTTGTGGGCGATGCGAGCCATGGTGCTGTTACGGATCAGGATACGTGGGGGCTTTACTAATTGTTGCTTAAATTATGTTGGATGGAGGGATTGTCTATCAAAGGTTATGGTTGGGTCATGGATATGTAGGCAAAAATGAAACTTATATCCGAGCTGTCGTGAGTGTTTCCGTCTGCTCCTGTGAGATCTGTTCTCACGGGAAATGCGATGAACTTGGGTGAGTGATACTATGGAAAAGACCGCTAGTAAGGCTACCTCTGCTAGATACTACTGCCTCCTACCTGCGTAATTTCAAAATGTTGAGCGACTGTTATGTGCGTTACACTCACTCTCTCTTGAGTCTAATTAATCCCGAACACTGAGTGAAGTTATGTTCATGATTTTTTTTTTTTTTACTTGATTGCAGTGGTTGCCCCCTATATTGTTGAGAAATCTAGAATAGGGGCCAACCCAGCCCTCAGAGCCAAGCCAGCCACAGCCATAGAGTACAGCCACATATCGCGGGGTAGGCCGATTAGGTAGCGCGGGGCAAGCCAAAACTTTTTTTATCTGCACTAGTCTTCCTTGCGCGCCGTGCCCATACCCTTCAGAGAGCTCGCTTCTCAATTGACCTTGTTTAAACATTTCCTTACCTATTGTCTTAGAATTCACCAATATATATGCACCATGTCAAAACGCATAGCCGACGAAGCGGGGGAAGGGAACACCCCTCTCAAGGGCGGCGATCGCCCTGAGCCCATGGATGTGGACGATAAGGAAATGGGAGATTTCGAGGACGAGTTTGAAGACGAATTCGAGAGCGAGGACGAAATATTCGAGGCAGGTGTCGACGGCCGACCCGATGCCGAGCGTGAGGCCGAAGAACGTGCTGCTGCGGCAGCCATGGATGTCGACGATACCAACGGCACCTTCATCGTCGGCCGCAACAAGCTCGAGCAGGGCCAGCACCTCGCGCCCGATCTCGGCACCTACGAGATGCTGCACAGTCTCAGCACGCCCTGGCCTTGTCTCTCCTTCGACATCGTGCGTGACTGCCTCGGCGACAAGCGCGAGAAGGTCTACCCGGCCACCATGTACACCGTTGCCGGCACCCAAGCCGACGCCAACAGCGCTAAAGACAACCAGTTGATGGTCATGAAGTTCAGCGGCCTCAGTCGCCAGCAGAAGGACGACGACTCCGATTCCGAAGACGAGGATGACGACGGCGACGACGAGGAATCCGACCCCATCCTCGAGCACAAGGCCATCCCCCTGACCTCCACCACAAACCGCATCCGCGCCCACCAGATCCCTTCCTCAGACCCTTCCAGGCCGCCCACCACCCTGACCGCCACCATGACCGAGTCCACCCAGATCTACATCCACGACGTGACACCGCATCTGGCCTCCTTCGACAACCCAGGTACTGTCATAACACCTCAGCAGAACAAGCCCATCTCGACCATCAGAGCCCATAAGTCTGAGGGGTATGCGCTAGACTGGTCGCCCCTGGTACCGGGCGGAAAGCTCTTGACCGGTGATAATGACGGTCTGATATATGCCACTACGAGAACAGATGGTGGAGGCTGGGTCACGGACACGAGGGCCTTCCAGGGTCATACCAGCAGTGTTGAGGACATCCAGTGGAGTCCACAGGAAGCTTCCGTGTTCGCTTCCGCCTCGAGTGATGGTACTGTTCGTGTGTGGGATGTAAGGAGTAAGAGCAGGAAACCGGCCATTACCGTCCAGGTCAGCTCAACGGATGTAAATGTCATATCATGGTCGAAGTTGACCACTCACCTACTGGCCACCGGTGCGGACGACGGAGTCTGGGGAGTCTGGGATCTGCGGCAGTGGAAAGGGGGCGCCGACAAGCCCAGTCCCATCGCCAGCTTTGCTTATCACAAAGAGCAGATCACCAGTGTCGAATGGCATCCCACAGATGACAGTATGGTGGCTGTTGCAGCTGGAGACCACAAAGTCACCTTGTGGGATCTTTCAGTCGAACTGGATGATGAAGAAAGTAAAGATACGGCCGGTGTGAAGGACATGCCTCCTCAGCTTCTCTTCGAACATATTTCCGAACACGCAAAAGAAGTGCATTGGCATCCTCAGATTCCCGGTACCATTGTTGCCACAGGTCAAGAATTCAGTATATTCCGCCCGATTCCTGTGGTTTACGGTATCCACGGAAAATAAGCTTCTTGGCCATTAGTGAAGCTTCGAGAAAAGGCTATCTCAATCAAGTAAGGGATATGCTCATCCACTCCTTGTCACTTTTATGCCAGGTGATATATCACACCGCGTGACAGGGCTGGGCAACACTCTTGAGGGAGCGTTATTAAATCTGCGATCCGCGTACGCGCGGTGTCCTCAGAATCAGAGCCTTTTCGTTCCTCCAGGACTCCGAGCTTAGATGATGTTCACTATGGTGGTCGAGTCTGCAGGCGGGATTGCGGACGGTCTACGCCAGAGGAATCACATGAACGACCGACTGAAGACTCGCTTCGATTTATCGATAGATACCCCCTGAAATTTCCCTCAGTTTCCCTCAATTTCTATCCATTAGCATCAAACCATAGGAAACTGTTGGAATATGTATACTGGTAAAAAGACCATACATGTTAATAAGCTATGAAGGAATGATCTGCTTTTATCTCCAGGAGTGAGGTCGGTGTAAGTAGGGCGGGCCGCTCGCATTTTGACGACGTGGGTAGCTATGAATGACAATGAGGAATTGTCGGCGACTCGGGAGACATGTATCAAAAGTCTCTCATCATTAGAACAATAAATGTCGAATCGATTGGGTATTCCGATCCCCGCATTGCCCTTAGCTTCTAAACTACCCAGGTACTTAAGTATGCATTGCTCCGTGTAGATTCAATCGCGATGCAGATGAATGAATATCCCTTCCTCCTATGCTATCTATATCTTACCAGCTCCTTAATTAGTACCACGGATGCAACCGGTCGGGGTTCTAGCTGCTAGAAGATATCTTTACAAAGTGAAGGAAAGTAAGAGTAAATAAAGGGTCCGTGGTCGATCTAGCGGCTCATTACTCATTATGTACTTGGTAGGTAGTCAGTGACTCATAGGTATTCATTAAGTTCACCGGAAACCGGGCAACGAACGGATGTTATAGATTTAGACCCCAATGTTCGCCTTGCTTACCGAGTTTCGCGGTTAAGACGTGTAGAAAGGGGTCGTTGGTCCCGAGTGAAAGTTCAGGTCCCGCTCCTTGACGAAGCTTTGATAGGATGAATGGAGATGGGATAGATTATAACGTTTTGTATACGTGTTGTATATAGACTCCGATGCGTGTGTATGTATGTGTGTATGTATGTGTGTGTGTGTGTGTGTGTGTGTGTGTGTATGTATGTGTGTGTGTGTGTGTGTGTGTGTGTGTGTGTGTGTGTGTGTGTGTGTGTGTGTGTATGCCTGCATAGTCCGCAGATATATACACACATTGCATTCCACCATCCGCTAGACATAGAGTGCTCTACCTCCTTCGTTCCAATTTCCTCCTGGTAGCCCCTTCATCACGAACTACGACCTTGACCAACCTTGACCTACCCAATTTAATCCAAGGTTCAAAGGTTCCAAGGTAAGTAAGTAATGCGTTATTTTAGTGCATCCTCCTAAGTTCCTAAGTTCTCACCTAAGTTCTCACCTAAGACACGAAACTAAAGGGAATCTCAAGGCAATCTCTAACAGCTTCGTTCAATAACTGGCTAAAACCCGGCGCCCCGCCTGCTTTAGATGTAAGTATAGATAGGCCCGAGAGCTTTTAACTCGGAGTTGCTGTTTGGAAGGTGATTGTGGTCAGATAACCGAGATAACAGAGACTACCAAGGTAGGTAAATAGGTATAGATAATTATTTCATTACACTCTACCTAGTAGACTCAAGCGACTTTTCCGATACTAAAAAGGGGCTCTCTTTTGTTTTTGTTTTTTTCCTCGGGAACAAGATATTCTCTAAGTTAGAGAGAAACTCATAACATATACTATACCATATACCAAATACAAAATTATGAATTCCTCAGTGACCTAGTGCATTTCAAAGGGGTGCTATTCTATTCTTCTATTCTTCTATCCCTTCCCGCCCCCTCCTCTCACTCACTCTTAGTAGATACTTAGTAGGTATGCAAGGTGCGATAACAACGCTAATATCTTCAATAATAACAACACTATGTCTAGCTGACTTCTCATGTCAAAAAATCAATCAATCGATCAGATCTCCAATCACCCATAGACGACAAATTCCCTGAAAATGATATCGCAATATATGAATAAAAGGCACTTGCTCGCTCATTTACTCGCCATCTATATGTAAATCCGACAGAATCTATATATACATAGTATATACACAACTCATCACTCATCTACACAGACACTTTATACACACACCCACACCTACAAAACTCATCTATCTTAAACATCAACCATCCTCCCACATTTCCCACAAAGCAACCTCTGCACACCCCCGACCTTTTTAGCGCGGAAGTCGTGATTCCCGCACTTGACGCACTCCATCTCCTCTCCATCCTCGCTAGCCGTGAGCTCCAGCTCGGAGCTGAGCCGGCTGGCGATGGACGACGTGCGGTTCGTCCTCGTCTTCGTCAGGACGCGTTCGGGCGGGGGTGCCAGGAAGCCAGCACCACCACCACCGTCGCTGTTCTCGTCACGCTCTTCTTCGAGCGGCGACGGCCAAAGAAGGCTGACGTTGCCACTGCGTCTTCGGTCTACTAGGAAGCTGTTCTCGTGCTGCGGTGGTTGCTCCGTCGCGTCGACTCCTTCTGGGCTCTCTCTTCCATGAGCATGGATGTTGGCTTCGTCCACTTTGAGACTGCCGCTAGGAGATCGCTCATGTCTTGATATTGAGGAAGAACGCGCACCGTTGTGTCCGTGAGTGCGGGTTTGGGGCGTGCTGCGCAGTTTGCTGAGAGTCCAAAACGAATGGCCTGCACCAGCGGAATTAGAAGGCAGGTCGTCAGAATCATCATCTATAGACCGGAAGGAGAAGCTGGGAGTGGGTGGGACTGATGTCTCCATCTCGCGTGACGGTTCGTTTGTCCTGGTTGATTGAATACTTGCGGACGGGCTCGTAGGTTGGAATGTAGGCGATGCTATTTTATGGAGCTGTCTTCGTGTCTCTGGTGTAGGCGATACAGGTGTGCGAGTCGGCTTAACTGGTGATGGTGATCGCACACTACCCGCAGGTGTTGTTGTGGTAGTGGCAGTGATGGCGATAGATGCTGGTCGACCGGGGTTGCCTTCCACTCCTTGACGCCAAGTATTGATTCTGTCTGAATTGATTTGTATCGGCTGCGTGAGCGAGCCACGTCGGGAGTGCGGATCTCGACTGCTAACGCTCGTTCCTGTCATGATGCTGCCCGTTCTTCCGAGCAGGAGCTCCCTGCCAAGCTTTCTGGACAATGACGAGCCGGTTTCCCAATTGTCATGCCGGCGTTTAACAAAGGCGCAGTCTTGCCGGAACACCTTGATGAGGCCGGAATTATCTGTGGTCACAATGATGTTACCATCATAATGTGCTGAGCGAGCAATAAAGGCGGGCGTCTGTTCAGGTTTTGTCGCCTTGACAGAATACTCTGATTGAGCGTCGTATGTCGACGAGGCTAGATTGGCTGTTGACTCTTCTTTACTTCGTAGGGTAACGGGCGGAGGGTTACAGAGCGTGTAAATTGGGTCCTGGGAGGCTTGGAGAAGCTGGCGAGTTTTTGTCGGGGCAAAAATGGCTGTCGTCACAATATCGGGATGAGCTTCAAAATACTCGTGAGGGCACTTTTCTCTCCTTTCAGAGCCGGCCATCTCCCGTGACCATATAAAAGCTTTCCGGTCCTCACTGCCACTAATGACGAAGGCTCCATCGTCACTAAAGCTCGCGCGAATCTGGTTGCAAGCATTCTCGTGGCCTCTGAGTTTCGCCTCTAGAGTCTTGTCCGCCATGTTGTAGATCCGGATTCGCGAATCATTTGAAGTCACTAGAAGCTTCACTTCACTGCTTCTGCTATCGGGGGAGAAATCCATCGTCTGAATACCCGTGATCTTACTACCCTTGGCATTTTTGCCGCGCGAGGATCGGACGTGTAGCTGGCTAATGTACTTGAGTCCCTCGGTTTCATAGAACATGCAGAAACCATGAAGGGTTCCGGCAATGGCAGTTTTACCGTCCGGAGAGAAGCCCACGGCCGTTATGATGTCGGTTAACTGGCTTGAGTATGCGACAGCTTTGTCGGGTATGCTCCACAGTCGTAAGCTGGAGTCGAGCGACCCTGCAAGAAAGAAGCGGTCGTCTCGGGGGTGAAAAGCGATAGAAGCGACGAAGTCTCTATGTTTAAACGTACACAGACACTCACGTCGACTCATGTGCCAGAGCCTGACGGTCTTATCCATGGATGAGGATAAGAGGAAATTGTTCTTGCTCCAGCTGATATCTAGGATATCGCCCTCGTGTCCCTTGAACTCCCGAGCTGGTTTCGAGAGAAAAACAGGCGCGCTAAGACGCTCTTCTTTCTCTGTGTCGGCATTCTCTTCCTCGTCGTAGGTCCTGCGATCCTCTTCCGTGGCAATCACTGCCCAGACACGTAGGACGCGATCTCGGCCACCAGTGGCGAGGAACCTGCCATCTTGACTGAATTCAACGGCCCATATGGGACCCATGGGACCACCCTCGGAGACTGGATCGGCCTTAGCAGTTTGCGCGGAGGGGTTGTCCTCGCTCAAAGGTTCGCCTTGTTCAGGAGCTGCACTTGTCCCTTTTAGTTCTTGGGCGAGGAACATGCGGTTAAACTCTTTCTCCTTCTTGTGCTGGGCATGAACTCGAATATAGCGTGGCGGTTCCTTATGGTGGGGGATATAGGCGGCCGAGGAGAATGCGAGGGCGTTGGCGCCTTCGGTCCTTTGCTCGCTGAGTTCCGACTCGTTATCCAAGATGTCATCATCCTTCTTCTTGCCCCCTATCATGCTCAATCGACTCAGGAAAGAAACACCTTTCCTGACACGGAAACAAAAGACGAATTAGCAGCTGGGTCTACTACGTTTTAGGTAGCGCATACTTCTTGTCTCTGGCCGGATCGGGCTGAACAGTAGAAAGCTTGGTAGGAACGTCGGGGCCGGGGCGCGGTATGGATTCATTGGAAGGGCTCTCTGGACGTGTAGAATTCAACAATCGCGAAGCAATTGAGCGCTCTGTGTTGGTCCGCGCGAAGATATGCTAGAAGTGATAGGCCGTATTAGCATGATGTACATGGTTATAGTACCACCACCATCACCACCGCCACCAACAATAGCATCAGCAGCGGCAGTAGGAATTGGAGAGTTGCGTGTCGACGTACATGTGACAAGGGGTCAACAGACGCCGAGGGATGCGCAGACGACGATGTGATTCGTCCATTGGAGGAGGTTCTCAGGTCTCTTTCTCTTAAGTCTTTAATAGAGTCCCTAGAGTGTCTGGGTTCTTTGACGACGTCCTTTGAGACGGCCGAAATAGCATCTTTCCGAGCGGATTTCGCTCCTCTCTCTTTCTTAGCTAGGGCTGGGACCGGTGTTGGAGTCGGCGCTGGTCGTGCCGGAATGTCGGTGCCTAGATGCGGCCAGGGCCAACCCCCGTCAGCATACGGCACATACAGCACATACAGCTTCTCTACCTCTTCTCTTTACCCGATAGAGTAATGCGCTCGCAGGAGGAAACGATGGAGATTACACACCGACATCGCCAGACGACGCCGTCGACCGCGATGGTGGAACGGGTCTATCATTGCTGGTAAGGCTTGGCTCGGGCGCATTGGCCGTGTTGGCCGTATTGACCGTGTTGGAGGTGGTGTTGGTAGTAGTGGTGGTGATGATGGGCGGAGTGGCTGAGGCGGCGCTGGATGACGGAGGCGGAGGCGGATGCGAATGCGATTGCGATGGTGGATCAGACAGGGAAGACGCAGGGCGATCTCTGGGAATGTCGCTGCCTTGAGCCGTCACAGCGAAGGTCGACGACATGGTCCATGATCTCCTTGCATCCTACTATTTCGGACTGGGTTGGCTGCTCTTTCTATCCACGGCAGATTTAGAGGCGCGCTCTTTTACTAGTAGACGACGAGGGTTCTCTGTCTCTCTCTGCGATAGATCGGACTGCTGCGGAAATAGATGCAGAGTTAGCAAATCAGCAACGCAGTCATACTAGGTAGATACTCGTGGTACAAACTGCAAGTACAGCAGCGGCACAGGGAAAAGTATCGATGTCATAAATGCAACGTCGGCTAGTGTGATATGCATACCTACATATATTCTTTCATGTTGCACGTGGTTATCTCTGCGCGCCGGCTAACTGGATGTATAAAGAAAAACCAAGCGCCGCAGTCAGGTATCTACTTCTATGAATAGTTTGGATTGGAAGTCAATCGCGATTGGGCCAGGGGTTGCTAGCATTCAAATAATTAGCTCTCCTAAGTCAGGCAGGAGCTATGACGTACCTACAACCTACCAGGGATCCAAGCTACTGCAGCTCTGCATGTTCTAGTTCACGAGCTTCATAGCCGAGCTTGATAGCGCGGTTGCTATTGGTTTCTCGTTTCATGTCACTTCACCCAGCATATCAGTTCATCATCACGTTACGTGTACGCTGCTGGAAAGCCTGCATGAACGTATCGTGGTCTCATGCAAACTCCCAGGTACACTACTCGTAAGCAAATGATATCGCGAACATGTGGCCCATCGCAACAATACTGCAGGGAGACAAGATAGAAAACGTTGAAAAAAACAATTAAATTTCATATTATCATTTCTTGATCGCCAGCTTCCTCGTTAGCGTTATTTTGTCCGTCGTCCTCATCCTCATCTAGGTCAAGGATGGGGTAGGTCAGGAGAGCAGCGATGCCTCCCAGAGCATCCAGGCGCTGTCCGCTTTCATGGTCACTGCTTAGGATCCTCGCGTCTCCGCCATCCTCTTTCACTTTATCCACCATTGCCACGTAGCGTTTTCTCGTCGCAATGTCAAGACTGCGGAAGAGCGAGTTGTTGATGAGCAACATGCCACCGCCCCGGCCGACGGCGCCCTCGCGGACGGCCTTCTCCACCGGCCCCGTGCCGTACCACGCCCGGCCGTCATCTTCGCGCAATCGCTTGAAGAAGTCGTCCATGAACCTCGTCTCCTTGGAGAACTTCATGTCCTTCATCGTGGCCGTGACCTCGGGGCTCTTGAGGATCTCGTTGAGGCTGTGCAGGTGACCCGAGCTCGAGTGCACCACCGTCGCCTGTCTCGCCATCGCCGACAAGGTCTTGTCCGCCCTGCGCGTCCCCTCGTCGGCGATGTACTTCTTGAAGTCGCCGGCCACGAAGCCGGGACTGGCCAGCAGCAGGGGGCGCGGGCTGGAGAAGTCGATGCTGCGCGTCAGGGAGGACAGGGTCTTGTCGAAGAAGCGGCGCATGCCCGAGTCCTGGTCGGAGCTGGCCGACCGCTTCTTGGGGATGGTGCTCTCGACGCGCTGCTTGAGGACGGTGCGGAACTCGGTGATGAGGCAGATGTTGGCGATGCCCTCCTGCATGACGACGGCGGCGACGGCGCCGTCCTTGTCCTGCCTCAGGGCGTCGGACAGCGTCTCGCGCGCGACCGAGTCCCAGCCGTACTTCTTCCAGAGGGTGAAGGGGCGGTTGAGCTCGAGGTCGAGGGTGTGGTACTGGCCGATGTTGACAAAGGCGTTCTCGACGATGACGGTGCCCGACACATGCAGCTGGGAGGCGGCGGGGTCGAAGAAGGTCGAGGTGACGCGGATGGTCAGGTCGGTGTGGACGCGCTCGGACACGGTGCTGCCCGTCTTGGACTCGGTGGTGACTTTGCGGATGGCATGGGCTTTGATCACGTCTTCGGGGCCAATGAGGTTGTTGGCATGCCACTATCAGGAAGAAGGGGAGAGAGAGTTATTATTGCCATTATGCGGAGAGCTCAGCGACAATGATGATTCTTGTGAGTTACCATGTCTTCTGGGTCTGTGGGGAGCAGCGTCACACTACCCTCGCCCACCTCCTCCAGGCGTTGTGATGTCTTGGAGCCGACAAGTTGCATGATGGTGGTGGTGGTGGGTAGCGGTGAACGCGACGGCGGGGTTGTCGCACGAAGTGACGAAGAGGTTGTGGAGGATTGTAATAACACCGGAAACAAATAAATGATATAGTTCCAGACTGTCACAGTACTGTAGCGCAGATAAGGTAAGTTCTTAGCTGCATAGCCCAGCTAACGCTTAGGTATCCATTTAAATGTTAGCAGCCAGAGCCCCTACACGAGGCCCAGCGCTAATCATGCTTGACAGTACATTACTTTACTTATTATTTGCAGCCCAACACAAAGAAGATCATTAACCGTATTCAACTGAACGACAGGGAGATTGGTGGCATTGCGCTACCTCCAAGGGAAGCGACTATCAGTTCCCCAACACGCCATTACATAAAAAACTAATGACGATGATGAAAATGCCCCGCATTGAGTCAACTTACCCCGCGTTAACTCAAAGCTTTTAGTTATCCCAAAGACTCGATGGGAAAGTAAATATGTGATGCGACGTATGCGATGTACTATTCGGTCAAATAGCAGCGCTTTTTATCACTGTCGACCTTCTTTTTTCCTTTCCTCTCTTCTTTCTCCTTCTTTTGCATTCCCTCAGATAAGATAGGTAGGTGGTAGATGGGTAATAAAGCAAAACTACCTTGATGGTACGGTGACATAATGTTTCGGACATAATCATCGGCGGTATCATGGTTCCATTGCAGCTTCAGCCCCTGATGGCTACCTTACTGCGTAGGTAAGTAGGTAGCAACGTCTCACGCACGGGTGATCTGTAATTCACAACCATTTGTACTTTGTAGTTTAGTGGTTCTAGCGTTGAAATAATAATACTATCGCCGAATACACTTAGTAATTGCTTGAGCGTCAGACTGCGGAAATCCATGCGTAACTATATGGGCTTATATATAATCCGCTAGTAGTGTCCTTCTTTCTTCACTTCTGTACCTGCCTCCTCATCCGATTTCGCCCAATCCCTCTTTCCTTGCCCCTTTATCATTTGCCAGCTATCACGCCATCTTCTTAAATCTTATTTAAACAAGCATATAAGTACCCAGGTAAGGTGCCTAATGTAAAAAACTTCCACTCCCCCTCTCTCCCTCGTATCTCGTCATCAAAGCCCGGTTAACTGATACTCATTCGCGCCCACGACAGCATGGCTTCCACTTACACCATCAATTCAACTTTCAAGTTGAACAGCGGATATGAAATCCCTCGTCTAGGCTTTGGTGTTCGTATTCCTCCCAATTCAACTCGCCGCTCACTTTTATACTGACTTTTCCCTGTTAGGTCTACCAAACGTGAGTCTCGCTCTCCCTATTATCTATTTATCTCTGAATGCGCATCCACGCTTTTGTCATTTTAATTCTCATCCTAAGAGTGTATCAGGCCACCGGAGGCAACAGAAGCGGCTATTCTCGAAGCTTTCAAGGCTGGTTATCGCCACGTCGACTCTGCCGCGGCCTACCGCAATGAAGGCGGCGCTGGTGATGCCATCCGAAACAGCGGCATACCTCGCTCTGAAATCTTCTACACCTCCAAAGTCCCCACTTCTGCCGTCAAGGGTGGATATGAAGCCACGAAAGAACAAATTGAGAAGAGCCTGAAGACCGCTGGTCTCGACTACATCAACCTCATGCTTCTTCACGCACCCTATGGCGGGTCGGCCGCTCGCAAGGGCGCCTGGAAGGCCCTCGTCGAGGCAGTTGAGGAAGGCAAGATCCGCTCCATCGGCATCAGCAACTACGGCGTACATCATCTGGACGAACTCGAGCAGCATATTGCCGAGCTGAAGGCCGAGCGGGGTAATGGTGGTGTCATCTCCGTCGGCCAGTACGAGATTCACCCTTGGTGCGCTCGCAATGACATCATCGACTGGTGCGCAAAGCGGAATATCGCTTGCGAGGCCTATTCGCCAGTGGTGCAGGGAACGCGATGGGGTGACAAGACTCTGGCCAAGTTAGCTCAGAAGCATGGGAAGACAGAGGCCCAGGTCTTGCTTCGATGGAGTCTGCAGAAAGGTTTAATCCCGCTGCCTAAGAGCGTAACCCCTTCTCGAATCAAGGAGAACGCAGATCTCTACGACTTTGAACTCTCGCCGGAAGAAATGGCTGAGCTTGAGACTGACGAATATGCGCCGGTCTGCTGGGATCCTCTTAAGAGCGGACTGGACAACTAATCGACAAATACATAAAAGGAGTTAGAAACGCATTGCAAGACGTGTACCTAGCAGGGCAGTCTTTATGCTTATAGACGATGGATTCTCCGTTTTACATGTCGTGGCTTTCTGCAACCGCGACGACGCCACGTATTCAAATGCTGGGTTGTTGGTAGCTACTAACGTTCTGTCAATTCGTGCGATCTAGTCGAGCTCTGAGTATGGTCCAAGCCAATTGATCAACGTGAGTGTACCTACATCAGGATTATTCATCATCAGTCATCAGACCTTTTGAGCCATCGTGACCCAATGGACAGGACTGACCGCCTTTTTTTGGATATCAGTGTCGCATTTGCTTTGATGACTCCGTCCTCACGCTTCCCTATACTCTCTCTCATATTGGACCCGAATAGGTAGTCAGATCACATGTATCTATCTCTTTGGACAGTAAAACTTGTCCCCAATTATTAGCGAGCGCACGACAAAAATGTTGTCTCGTGCCGGAGTGAGATTCACAATTAGTTTTTTTTGCTGTAGCAACAACGCCGTATAAACTTGCGGACGCGGATGACCGTCTCGACAAGGAAAATGGCTACCGCCGAGGGAGTTTGAATGCTTTTAAGTCGTCAACAGTCAGCTCTCACTTATTTCACCTCCGCCCCTAATCTAAGACCTGAGTCCCAAGCAGGAGTTGAAACGGATTGAACTCACCCCATAGCTTGTCTTAGCCCAGGCTCAATGAAAGCAGCAACCAAGCCGCGAGCCCAAGGCCTCAAAAACCCAGGGACACCGCCCACCCAAGCATCCAACTGCATCTGAACGAGGATTTCACTTTCAGGCGACTTCTCCCTATTCTCCCTTTCATACCGTGCGCCCCAATCCTCGAGCTCAGCAAGCCAATGCAGCGCATCGCGGAATCCACCCCCATCCCCATCCCCATCCCCATCTCTATTCCCGCCCTTATTTATATAGGACGGGAGTTCATCATACGGGATCCTTAAATCCTCACCAACAGCCCTCCAAAGCATCGCCAACGCACAGCGCTCCCGGTCCGTGAGACACCGCCCCTCGAGCCGCGCGATCCACCGCATCGGCTCGAGCGCGAAGAGGCTGAGCACGTACAGCAGGTCGGCGTCGGACATTTTTCCCGACGGCCGGTAGAAGCTGTGGATGTGGTTGACGCGGTCGATGGCGGCTTGCCTCTCCGGCGCGCGGGGATGGGAGAGTAAGTCTGCTGGTGCCACCGGTTGTCGACGAGGTTGGCGAGGTGGTTTAGATGGAGATGAAGATGAGCGCGCGATGAGTTTTGCGATTGAGGGGATGCCTTCGGCCTGTGTGGGTTTCGTTAGTACCTGGGGTGCGTCGCGGTATTATATCGTGAGGCCGTGAATGTATAGATCTATATCTATAGATACATAATAATAGAGAAAACGAATAAGGGGGGTGAAGAGATAGAAATACAAATTATCATAAATTCAAATTTCTAGGCGAGTTCGCACACGAGATAGATAGGTGTACCTTGAAGAACACAAAATTGATCGCCGAGGAAAACACCACGGGAAACTCGTCAGCTACCCGGGTCTTTATCAAATACGCCTCTTCTAACGTCATGTTCTCGACATCGCCGTGATTCCTTTCCTCATGCTGCCGTTTAGATCCGCGCATGGTAATGAGGCAGACGACGCAGAGCAGGAGAGACGTCACGAGCCAGAAGACGGCACCACCACTCGCGTGGGGAGTTTGGAGGATCTGCAAGAACCAGTTCCGATCGAAAGAAATGGCCATTTTTGAGCATGAAAAAAGGGGATTTCTCATTTATCTGTAGGAAGAAGAGGAAAAAAGTGACAGAATCGGATTTCGTGCGCATATGCAATCGAGATATAAAGACCATCTATCAAAAAGCAGGTAGTTGGTTAGTTAGTTACCTTCCTGATATGTCGTACTGACTGAACGGGTTAAGAACCATCGGATCCGCATCGTCGCAACCTGCTACCTATCTATTCCAAACGCGTGTCATCACAAGCGGCTATCTCAGGTTTAAAGTCAGGGTCGTTGACATTGAGTATGAGAAGTTGCTTTTAGCTCTTATGAACACGGTTACCCTGCATGATGGGTATGTTCGTACTGAGATAACTCATTTACTTAGGGGAGACCAAGACACCAGCCGGCTTCCGAAGTTGTGGTCCCGAGGAAACTCGACAAGCACCGGAAGCTAGCGGGTGTCGGCGAAGCTCCATGAGATCTAAGAGTCATAATTGAGAATCCGGGCTTATACTTTCATCATGAAAGTCCGACAAGAATGACATTATGTGAATTTTCGAAAATTACGTACATTGTCCCGAAGGCGTCCTCAAAGTAGATCACAAGAGCTGGTCTATTCTTAGATATATAAGCCGCCTCGATAGAGGAGCCGCTCATGCCGCGATAGTTGCACGCGCACCTTTCATATATCCCCACGCAAACATATCTATCTATCATAGAATCGCCACACCAGGCAAGAGCCCAGTCCGCCACCTCATAGCCCCATGCTCATTCGCCCACTTCAGCACCGCCTCATAGTCCGTGCACATGTGATCGGAGCCCCAGCCGGGACCGGCCTCGGTGTCGCCCTCGAGGTTGGTGTCGGCGGCGCACATGATCGACTGCCGGAGGTAGTCGAAGCAGTGCGCCGAGTGGTGCGCGACCTCCTCCGTCAGGTTGGCGCCTGCGTACCCGCGCTGGTAGTGGTCCACGATATACGACAGACAGTGCAGCTGGTGGAAGACGGACATCATGTAGGCCGGGCCGTCGGAGGTCCGGTTTATGGCTACGATGTACGGGTCGTTGAGGATGGCGTAGGAGGCGTGGTTGGGGATTTGTACGTAGCCTCTGGCTTCTGATGAGGTGGGAAAGGAAGAAGTGAGTTAGTTCCGAGTCTAGTAGATGACTATAGCTACTCGTTCCATTTTCTTTGGGCGTGCACATACCTGAGCTTAAGGGCAGCCAACTGTGCAAAGTGTTCAGCGTTTCTTGCTCGTCAAAGAGCATGTCATCGCGCACGTAATTCGGATCTGGGAGAAACTTGTATGTCTTCCGAGGAACTATAACCATGAATACTTAGTCTATCTGTCTGCTTAACTCACTTCGAAAGAGGCCAACGTACATTTTGGTACTGGAGAAGGTTGGACTTCAACTCGTTCGTTAAGGATATGTGCCACCAAAGCAATTAGGATGGCAGCCATTCCAAGCTCTAAGACTAACCGCAGATACTGCATCACTCTGCGACTTCTTCTTTCCTCCGACCAGGCAGCGTCATTGTGATCCGATGGTGAGAGGAATGCCTGCTCTTCCTCCACTGCCTCCGCCTTATTATGGTCCATTTCGAAGCTGAGCAGAGCCTCTGGTGGCTTCAGTCCATGATAGAGAGCGAAGTTTGCAGCTGAATGACAGCCATGCGACTCGGAAGATGAAATGCTATCGATTCAATACCAAACCCTTTTCAAGTTGCATAGTGAGTGACACCCAGATACTCTGCATTTAGACAGGGTTCAGTTTTGCCTAAATAAAAGATGCCGGGGCTGCTCCGTTCCTGGCCAGGTTAGCGGGGGCAACGTGTAGAAGATCGTTGGAGTTACAGAATATAAGTGCGACTAACGACACCCACGGGTCATTGACGCACCACAGGTCATTGACGCACCTTGGCTAATGTACCCTGTAAGCCAATTTTATATATAAAGGTACTTACTCCACTTTTAAATAACTCCGCGAAAAAAAATCGGAAAAATATCGGACTTGTTTTATTTTATTTATAATTATATAATAAACTAAAATGAATTTTGCTAAATTTTATAACTATTTTTTTTAAGCGTATATATTTAAAAAACAAATTTACAAGGATTATTTTAGCGTACTTTTAAATATCTACTTAAATAAAATTTTATAAAAATAAAAAAAAATACCTTTTAGTTTATTATATAGTTATAATTAATAAAAGAAAGGTCCGATATTTTTCCGATTTTTTTTCGCGGAGTTATTTAAAAGTGGAGTAAGTACCTTTATATATTAAGTTAGCGTATACGGTACGCCAAGCCAACTGCGTCAATGACCCGTGTGCGTCAATGACCCGTGGGTGTCGTTAATTGCTATAATTTAAACGCCTAGTTTTTTCTTGATTCTACTTCTAACGAGGTGTTATAAAGGATCAGAAGCTATCTTTTTGAACGAAATACAATTTTATATGCAGAGCTAAGTTTTATATATAAGTAGGTAACCATTATAACCCCCGGGATATCTAGAAAGATGCTGACAGGAATAATCGCTTTGCCAGTAAATACAACGAGTGATAATATTCATACGATCCGCAAAAAGCCACGAGATCTAATCGCTTACGCTCCAGCCGATGTGGATTACAGAGTGTATCGGAAACTGGGTTGCGGCGCATCCTGTAGTTCGCTTGTCAGTCTGCTGTTTAGAGTTGCTAGGGTATTGAGAGAGCGACTTACCTCGTCGCATTCAAGGTCCTTCTGACCGCGGTCAGCGGCCTTGTTGTCTAGGTAGTAAGAGATATCGCAGAGTGCGGTAAGAACCAAGACAAGGAGGGCGGCAGTGATACAGGCGTATAGGCCGGGCTTGTAACCTGTGGCGGCGTCTTGAGCCCTAAAGACAAGAGAGCCGGCAATTCCACCAATACCAGCCAAGCCCACGAACATGGCGCTGCAGAAAGCGCGCTTCCATTGTCCACGGATGTTGTTACCCTGAAGGGCGAGAGCAGAAGGAAGGTTGGCGTTGGCGCCGGCGCAGATCAAGAACGCACCGAAGTACCGCACGTAGCTGTTGCTGTGCCATCCGAGAATGGGAATTCCGATGAGGCAGAGGATCATGTTGACGACGATGACAGGTCCGCGGTACTTGAACTTGTCTCCCAGGTAGTTGATGCTGAACATGTAGATCGCGGCGAAGCCATACGGGGGCGCAACTAGAATTTGCGAGGCAGCAGTGCCGAAGCCCAAGTTTTGGTTCAGAATAATAGGCAGGAAGAAGGAGAAAGAGTAGTTGATGGTGGAAGTACCCAAACCCATACCGCCGTAGGCCCTACAAGTGAAAATTGTCAACTAAATGCTCGGCTGCGACAGCAAAGGCCAGCTGGTCTGGTACTTACCACATCCTCCAGTCGGCGGCACCACGCAGGAATTTCTTCAGATCGAATTCTGTGACCTGGGAATCTCCACGGTCGGCTTTGACCTTCTCAACTACCCAGGCGCGCTCTTTAGGACTCAAGAAGCTCCAAACTTTGCGGTTGGAATCGGGGAAATCGACGAGGAGCCAGTAACCACCAGCACCGATGACGACAGTTAGGAGACCTTCGACGACGAAAATCCATCGCCAGCCTTCAAGGTTAGCTCGACCATTGAGATGGATAAGACCGTAGGCAATGATGCCCGAGAAAGCCGAGGCCAGACAGCCAATAACGTAAAAGAAGGCATAACGCTTGCCCATCTCATCTAAATCATATTAGTACCACTACTCGCATATCGATATATTGACGACTCATCTTACATCGAGTGTACCATGTCGACCTGTAGAGATACGATCAGTGACCATGTTAACCTGACAGTAAAGGGGGGTTAACTTACAGAAGATAGATAACACTAGGAAAGAATCCGGCCTCGAAAAGACCGAGCACAAGTCGCAGAGCCGCGAGTCCACCCCAGTTGTGAACCAAGCCGAGACCGATCAAGACTATACCCCATGCTACTGTGATGAAAGCCAGGAAGGGGCGTGGGCCAAGTTTTCTGCAGAGAACAGTCGAAGGAGGCTGAAAGAGGATGTAGGTAACGAAGAACAAGAGGGTGACCAGAGACTATCCAGACGACTAATTAGTCCGACTCAAAGAAGCCGTGAAAACATGATGAGAACAAGGCGCTTACATAGCGGTTATCAATAGTTAGTTGAAGGTCCTTGCCCAAGCCTGCGACATAGGCAGCTCCCAGGTTCGTCCGGTCCATGACGCTGATACAGTACATAATACCAGTAACGGTGACGAGTCGGCGATCGATGCGTGACACGATCCTCCTGGCCTCCTTGGGGCTGAATTCCTCAACCGAGGAGGACTCGATGTCGACGCGCGACTTCTCATGGCCGCTAGAACCGTCGGAATCCATGACGATAAGTGATATTCGAAAGGAATAGAATAAGAGAACTAAGGCAGTTCGAACGAAAGAGAATAGAACGAAGCCAAAGCCTTAGAAAGTGGTGAGATCCCTTTCAAAGGGCACCTGCAAATCGGCGTCTTCGAAACTAGAGAAGAGAAATGAGGCAACGTTGGAATAGGACGGTTATGTCGATCAACGAAACGGTGCGACCACGAGGTTATTATAACCAGCAGAGACCCTAAAAGGCTTTGGCAGCTTGCGAACCACAATATCCCAAGGCCCCAGTCCTAGAAGATCCAAGGTCGTGTAAGTCATCTCTTACAAGCCCCGTCTTACTCCTGTGCGTCACGACCAGTGGGTTTCCTCACAGCTAAGCTCATATCATGTAGCCATCTTAGCTCGCCAAGGAAGGCACCAAAGCCTTGTCATGAGCTTGTATATCACGAACAGCATTGCAGATTAGGACGTAGTGGGTGGGACAGAGTTGCTTGGAAACTAGGGTCTGGGCAAGAGACCTCGCCATCCGGCAAAAGCACCAATCCTGTTCCATTGATGGGCGTACGGCATACATGGATGACCTTGGGAGGCTTTTGGCAGCTCATGTTAGTGCTGTCGAGTATTGCACTAGACTAGTGGATTCGCACCCGATTAAGGTTATTTTTGTCCCTAGCCAAGTCGACCTGAGCATCTTGGCTGAGCGCCGGCTACCTTGGCGAGTAGTAATATCTAGACGGGCCAAGCTTCGTGGCTTCGTGCCGAGCTTTGGCTAATGCCCTTGGTCGTTCGCCTTTCCCGCCACGAGGGCGAGAAAGGGTTAGAATTCGTGCCTGGAAAGTAATCAAGATGTCTGGTCATGTCCTACGCCGTCGCCATCGAACTTGGCGGATTACTGAGACGAAAGAGACTCGCTATAGAAGGTAGAGGTATTGTACTACATGCCTCTCGAAAGAACGGAGGACACGGGGATACCACAGCAACGCCTCCTTTGCTCCCAGCAATGCCGTACCACAGTGATGAGTTCCAAAGTCAACCTTTCATTGGTGATGTCTGGAGCTATGCTACAGTGCAACTGCAGCTAACACGCGACGCTGTGCAGGTCACGAGACCAACGATAGACTTGGTAGGTCTAATTTGTGACTGGCCGCCGACGTTGGCAGTTGGTGGTGAGCTTTGTAATGCGCTGACGTGATGAACGGCGCTGACACGCGGTATAGTAGAGCTGGGATATTCCAGAGAAAAAAGAAATGAAAATCTCTGCCCGGTCGAGTACTGGTCGGGACCAGCAGAACCCAGTCAGTCCGTACCCAGTGCCTTGGTATTCCGAAGTGCCCTGCAGTTCTATCGTCAGGCGCTGCCTCCTATTCGCCAAGGCTTACGAAGCCTGCGTCCTCGTGCAGCATCTCAGCGCAACATCGTGGTTCCCAACACTTTGGGCACGGCAGATAGCACGTGCATTTTGTCTATCCTTTACCTTGATAGGATAGGCATGCTTTAAGATGAAATAGGCAAGTCTTTATGACGATCACCTATATCCCCTTATCAGATTTCTGCTCACAGCCTTCAACCATAACCCCGTCGACGCACCCATCTACAAAGACAAGTTCACTTTGGCCACATCTATTTTTGCATCAGCAGTCGTATTAGCAGTTTCGATTTTCTGCACATAATGCCAAGTTTTATCGACTTGCAATTTTGGATTCCCTCTTCCCGCTGATGGTTAGTTTGCCAGAGCTGTGCTATTTTAGCACGTCTCGGCACGCTCGTAGTGTCTTGCGATCCATACAGTACATAACAATGCCGAGACCACACATACACACTCTGGTATGGCCAGACCGGCGCTACTCGAACTCAACTCTCTGGGCACTTATACCAAATACAGTCATTCGCTTTTGAACCTAATTATAGGTTAGGCTCTTATAATCCGCCTTTTACCATGTTTTAGGTATCAAAGATATGTTGATATTAGCTGTTCACGACGACGTATTAGGGTTAGCCCTGTTAAAATGTTTATATTGCAGTGTAGTGTCGTGTGGATACTGGAACAGCAGGCAGCCGTAGTCTTCTATGCGTATAGAGTGAGTAAATAGCATGAGATTTTATCAGTCCTAGCGAACTACTATTATATAGGAGAGGATACTAAACAGTTTTTACGAATTTCTGGGCAGTGGCTCTAAAATGAGACATGGTGCTATACCTCTTCTCATGCTCTCTCTTCCTGCTATAAATTGTCAGTTGTTGAACTGGCCATTCGTTAATAGCGATTTTCCCTCCGTAATCTGGCCAGTACAGATAGGGAAATGTACCATAAGCATGGCTCACGATACATCTTGGCGCATATTCGTCTGCATGTGTCCAACTCGATGGCATCCAAGACCTGCAGACATATCCCTCGCACGTGGATTGCTGCACGGTTATTGGCGCTGGACAAGCTAGTACGGACAAGATTCCGCTGAAGGGGTACTCTTCGAGATCGAACGCTGCCTCACATAAGCGCAGGCACTATATCTATGTAGGTACACAGATAGCACCTCCTCACCACCTGCAGAGCTGGATCGGGGTGAAGCCGAATACACCGACTTGTCTAGTGATACTGCTAGTAGCATTCGTCGCTGTACACGGCCCCGCTTAGTAGATGCTCCGTTCAGTTGAGGCACCAGCCAAGCTTTGACGGCGAGAGGGAAAAAGGCGGGAGAAAAAGCTTAAGTCCTCACAAGCGCCTTGACATACGCCCTTCTGGGTAACCGTATCTGAAGGTTTATTCACGTGAAAACATGATGAGCACTCTTCAGCAAAACAGATTCTACATGTTGGGTAGGACGCATTGATGTCTTAATGTGATGGCTTCCATTGAAGGATTCGTGGCTTGTGCTGAGCAAGGGTGTGTTGCCGGCCGGCTCGGGCAAAGCGTGATGGTTGCCTGCCGAGGAAATACCTCTCCCATGGTCATTAATTACGTATCTGCAATGGAGCCCCTTTACTCCTTGTACCATGTATACGCCTCTTAGCTTATCTGTGGCTTGTTACAATCACTAACATGGAAGATGATCCCTCCGCCGATTCGAAAAGTTGTAACTTTCTCAACTTAGCTTGTTAGCAAAAGCATCGCATTACCAAAACTTCTCCATGATGCAGTCGCAATATCGCCAACGTACATGCTGAACTCAAGATCAGAGAGAGCGACAATGCTATCGCGAAAACTTGCAGGGAGAGTACACCTCACATTTCGGGCCGCGCCCCCCGCGCAACCAACCAGGTCTGCCATATTGTTCCGGTACACCGTCAACGGAATTTCGAACCCTGTTCAAAATAGATGCCAGCATGCCACAATGATCTCGGCATTGGGACGCTTCAGCCCTAGTTAGTTTAGCCCCCTTCCAGCCCAGCCCAGCCCTAGCTAGCCGCCTCGAAGGCACGATAGACCGGTCTGACCCGAGCCGACAATCGTGACAATAGTAGCCGTAGTAGATATCATACCGAAGCAGTATCTTTCAGCAAGACAACATTTTCCTAAAAACTTCAATCGTGGCCTTCATTTCAAGCAGACGTCTCAGATTCTGTCTTTTCTTCGTTAAGCTCGTGGGTTGAAGCACTGGGTGAGATGGGAGAAAGAGGCATCCAATCAAATCATTTCGAGGACCGTGCCGAGCAACTAGACTGTTTATCTAGAGTCATCGGTTAATAACCTTCATACCGCCAAGCTGAGAAGGATCCGCCAACTCGGGCTCTGATACACTTAGTTCAGCGTTCCCACTGAAAAGGACCGCATTACACACGAGCCTTGTATGCATTCGCTTTTCCTACTGAGCTCTACACTAGAGATACGAGCTAACACGTACACCATCATGTTGTCCGCCGCCCCCCTTTCGCCACTTACTCAGGACAGTCAAGTCAGCCGCGACTAAGATGATAATATGCTGAGTACTGAGTGGACTCACGATTCCATGGAGTAATTGCCAAGTCTGTAAGCACTCAGCTAGCTCCAGAAGAAGACATCACAAGTTGCATTCGCTGGTTTCTTTGAGCGATAAGGGTGTCACATCACCGATGAGTCAAATTTGGACTGTGACACAGAGTAAATGGTGATAAAGTACCTCACATCCATCTTAACATTCAGCTGATGACTTCTCGAATAGTTGAGAGTTGTTTCCCAACGCACCAGCTATCGATCATCATCAGTAATTGATGAGCGCTGTGAATGGTGGTAGCCTTCAAGCTGCGAGTCAAAAGAACCTTCAGGCTTCGTCTAAGTCAAGCAGCCTGTTCAGTCATGCTTTCTTCATCGTTCCTGTATCCCTGCGTAGCCAACATCGGTCACGTTATCATTCGGCAGGCCTCGGGTATTGTGCCTTGATATCTTTGGCCACCATCCTTTGCTCATAGCTATATCATTCAAGGGGGGAAATACTGGAGTGCCTAATAATGGAAGGTAATCCAGCAAGGAGTCCACCGTATTAGCTACTGTTGCATTTGTATATGGTGTGTCAATATATCGATGGAAAGGCTCATCATTCAAGCGGCTCCAGATGGGCATCCTTGAGTGCAAATTTGCCTCAATGCAGAAGTATGGGACTGTAAATAGCGCTAGTAACCATGTCAGCAATTCAGCAATTCGATGGATTCTCGTGGAATATTCCAGCTTTAGGTCGGCAGCGTGCCTTAGGTATTACCCATCGAAGCTTGGCCAACAGTAATATGATTAGAAACACATCTCTAAGTCAAACAATTAACATACATCTTCTCACGATGTGAGTATCCGTCTCGCCGATGCACCAAGCACAGCAACCACTGAAGATACAAAATGAAAGAAAGAGGAACGGGTGGCATGATACAGCGAAATCATAGGTGATGATCTGACTTCATAGACAAAAGCTAGACTCATGGGGGCAACAGCGCTTCCGTATTGGAACAGAGGAGGACCTCGGAAGAAAGATTGAACGACGAGCTGACTGGCTTCCTTTATAGCTCGGGATGATCGGAGAAACCGGAGTAGTCGGACCGGAAACCCTTACGAGTGACGCGTCCAGAGTTTAGTAGACAAATCCTGGTCATTGCTCCGAGTTGGTCATACGCATGTGCTTAGCTAGATATATAATAACCTACAACAATTAATTTCATGACTGTTTAATCTCTGTTCGGGGCTGTTGACAATTGCCATCTCTTCTCATTCTGTAAGTCTAAAGAGACTTACCACCCATTATCCGCAGTGTAAACTTCTGAAGCTTTCAAAATCTGATCTAGATATAACGAGAGATTATAGCTAACTCAGGAGTTCTCAGGGGTAATTTCTTATGCTAATCCGTGCAGAGTGGAGTTTGTAAGCGTGTTGCAGCGTCACTTTATGATGCCCTCCGATCACTGGCAAGCAGAGAATTTCGATAACTCAGCTTTGTAGCTGCTTACCACTCCTATCTATACTATATATAATAGAGGGACGCCGCAGAAGCCAAGACTTTAGGGGTGATTACGGAATCATCTTAGGACTGATGCACTTGGCAGCGGGAGATTCTATGATCATGAGAAGATCGTGTGCAACGCACGGTTATAGGCTTGTGATACTATCCTCTGCTGATGCTATCTTCATAAACCAAGAGCTGCGCGGTGAATATCCGCCGGGTACCTGATTCTCTGCTACGAATGCGCGTAACGCAATGAACGAATAAACATTATAACTCCGGAGCATGCTTGTAGCCCACGAGTACGCAAGCACACCCCAAATCAGCTTGAAGGCATGCTTAATTAATATGGCTTTGATGTCCTTTCTATGGTTACTAATGAACACCACTTTGCCATGTAGTATTCTTGATGCACATTTCCTAGCTACAAGTAGAGATCAAGCTTGACGAGAATATAAACTTACCGTATTATGAAAAGTTGTGATAGTCTATTTGGTCATCGGTTCAGGATCTCCCAAGTCACTTTGCGTCCCGTTTACCGCATCATTCACCCCCCCCTCCCTTTCTGAAATTTACTGCATAGAATGTGATAAAGGCGAAAGCAAGCGCTGATATATCTGAAGCCTAGAAGACTATGGCGAGTGCTGAGCGAGCTCGTCTGAAAGCCGTAGCTGGTGCCCTTGGAAGGAGTGCTTCCACATAGTAAACTGGACAAACCTGCTGTGATGCTACTCCTTTGATTGTGTAAAGTCTTCGTGAGCCATGACCTGACAACCCAGGCATACATACGCAAGTTATTCTAGGAGTCTTTCTTTAGAGATCTTAGCACTAAATAAAACGGCCCGAAGAGAACATGGTTCAGGACAAAGAGATCTAGGCTCCAGTGAGACGACGCCTTATTAAACTGAATTAACTTATAAACTCAAAGTAGGCATTGAAAGAGATAGGGCTTATAGCCTAAGAGTCGTTGACAAGAGTATCATGAAGGCGGGCTTTACATGTAAGTCGTGAACCCTGGTTGTCTTCTCTGCTGGCGAAAAGCTACAAGGCTCGATTGAGCTTAATCGCCTGAAGATTACCGCAACACTCAGCTTCAGTATTAACTGCGAGTTTGAGTTCCCGATGCGTACTACATGACGTCGAAAAACTATTTTGTTTATAAGCCCATATAAAGTCTTAGTACAGATTAAATAGTCGAACAAAAAGTAGAATGAGTGTTAAAGCCCCTTACGGCTCTTGATTAGGGGTAAATGATGGGAAGCAGTGAAGCTCAATTAGGCCATCACTGGATTTCTCTCACTCTCCCATAGCTGAGGTAGCCGTACCCTATGCGCGTCATGAACCTACTCTACAGGGCTGTGATTGATAGTTGTCAAGCAGTCAGATGCGGTAGCTATCTAGGCAGTAAGTCGAATCGGAGAGAAGAAGCCCGGATCAAAATGGGGAGTATCAATATGACATTGATGCGAGAGCTGCCAGGGGAAAAGACGCGCAATATCGATTCTATGCGACCTTATTTCAGAAGAGAAAAGGGGTTATCTTACATCTTTAGAGCAGAGACCCTCAGTGGTCATTTGCGCTCCTTGCACAACAAATTCTCGTCAAATAGATCACTTCAAGTTGGAACAAGAGCGTCTGCTGACTCATCGTGGCGGTGCGGCGGTTATACCTTGACGGGAGCTAAGCGACGCTTGGGGGCGAGGAATGATCAACATTGCCTAGGCACTCTCGTCTGCCGGCTGCCGTCCCCATCATCGATATGGTGTCTTGCATGATGCCAGCCCCCACGACAGAATGGCCCATCCAATATTCCTGATATTGGGACACAGACACAATCTCACAAAGAAACAGATACTGTATCGGTCGTGACAGATTCAACAAACCGGTAGTGCATAAAATTGGCTGTCGATCATGTCTAATAAGGCGACTTCTCGCAAGTGATTCAGCCTCAGCTTACATGGTATCAGTCTCGTTATCCCTCATACAGTTGATACGAGGTGTAGACAACATTTCTTCCTATTAACTTTTACTGGATTTCGTCCCCTGTTGAATGGAAATTCTGCCTATTGCTACGCCGCATTGGTACGTTATACCCTTGTCGTGAGACGACCCAGCCAGCGCCAAGATTTCTAGGACTGCATTTCTGTAACGTGAATAAACACCCCTACCTACAACCGCTTCTCTTTAGAGCATGTCCCCAGCTCCTGTATGCTCGAGAGGGACTGACAGTTTTCCAGATCACCCGAAGTTCAGGACAAGTCGCGACCTCGCTCTCTTCAGAATGTCTGAGCAGTTCAAATATCTACTGTGTCTTGCAGTATGCCAGCTCCGCACCGCCAGCAGTCCTTCATTGAGGCAACTGGCATAGGAGTGGACTCATCACATTATGATGTCCAGCCCCTTGGCAGTGGTGAGCGTTGGGACAACAACGACTACGACCAGCGCGACTTTCAGCAGACACATGCGCATTATGACATGGAAGACACGTCTACGTTTCGGGAGGGCGGACAGGACCTCAGCACGGTCCGTTTGACCAGCATCCAGCAGACAAGCGACGACGACTCAATTGACCTCAGAAACAATGTACCGTCTAGAGACTCGGCGGAAGCCCCGTCACTACCTCAAAGGCGTAAAATGATCCAGAGCAGCTCCGCAGGGCCTGCAATAAAGCAGTTCCTCATTTTCCAGTTTCCAGCGCTTGCCTCTACCACTGCTCTCCTGATACTATACCTGAAAAACGTATCCTGGAACCCGACGGCAGATCAGCTGGGCGCGCTCCTAGTCGCGGCGAAAGTCCACGAGACGTTGATCATCGCCTCGTTATTCGACATAGTCATGTATCACATACGCCGTGGCTTACTGGGCTACCGCAGTATACCTTATGGATTCCTCACGGCGCCGTTCCAGCTGACGTCGCCGCTCTACCTGCTCACTTCCGAATTCTGGTCCTGTCTTCGTACCGCTACCACGCATTCAGCTCTGCTGGCTTTGCTAGTGGTCGTTTCCTTTGTTTTGGCTGCATTAGCCGGCGCCAGTTCTGGAATCGTCATAATACCGAAGCTCGGATGGCGAGCTTTCCCGCAAAGTATGGAAGAACTCTGGATGAGCTCTGGCTCGGCTATACCCGGAATAGCGGGCTACGCGATAGCACCTTCAGCGTCAATCTTCCCATCGAATATCGATCTCTCAATCGTACCAGAGAGCTGTATGAATGCTTCATCGAGAGCCGGCATTTCTAGCCGTTGTCCATACTACGACTTAACCGATAGCAGTGCCGCTTTATACACGAATTTCGGCGACATAGGCAGTTGGCCAGATACGGTGAATCTCACAATCTCCAATATAGATCTTCGGACCATCAATCATTTTTCGGACTTTTTGTATGGCCAATTGACAGTCGCTACTACCCCCTTGAGCTTGGTAGAAACGATTCTTTACTTCGGTAGCATCGACTGGAAGTTTTCGCAAAACGATCTCGTCAAAATAGTCGCGGACTTCCGTGATGCGAATGGCAATGCGATGATCATGAAGCAGCCGCGGGTCATCAGTCAGTACTCGGACACTGCGGAAAGTGTTCAGGGGCCGGACACCGACTCTCCATACTATGACTTCCGGATACTGCGATTTTTCTACCCTCAATTCAACTTCACTGTGCCGAAAGCAGTCTTCCAGGACGCTCTAGACAGTAACATTCATCTGGGCTTCATCGACGTGAACGAGTATCTGCCTGATTCGGTTAATACTTCCGTGGCCTTCTGGACCCGCGAGACTCTGCAAAACGAAGACTTGAGTATCTGTCTAGTCGATGCGCGATGGGTAGCGACGGACAATTGGATATTTCCTTTTGACGCTGGCTCGAAGATCCAGCACTTGCTCGTCATCGACACAGTTGAGATATTGGTATGGTGTTGAGGTGCAGTATATTGTATTGCCTTAAGGAACAAGTCTAGGTACAGCATGTAGGGGTGATACCTCCTAATATATAGTAAGTGTGTGTGGGGCGTAGGTACCCAACCTCCTCAGGCTACCAGCCTCCCTGATTTCCATAGACACCAATCAGACAACGACATACGGCAATGTGAGTAGCATAGGTGACGACCTTCTTCACATTGATCCGGCGTGGGGATACCTCCTAAACCAGCCCCTCTATAGCAGCGCGCCGGTCCCTATAGCCTCGAACGCGACCGATGTCTTCGACTTACTCGCACAATACCTGAACAGTGTTTCCGGGGGCACGTACAACGAACTCGCATCCGGGCTTACTATATTTCTAGCTACTGCGCTTGCCACGGTGCCCAACAGTCAGACCTGGCGTGTTGAGTGGCACTCAGGGGGGCCCTGGAGATACGACCCGAACTGGTACCAAGATGAGCATGCCCCTTTTAAGCAGATCGAGGATCTTGGCGATTACGCGCTGCTCAGCGCGGGCATCTACGAGAACGTATATTCGTATAGTTTCAGCGAGATTACCACTATATTGTCCTGGGTCATTCTCTTCTCGCACTATCTGTTCGTGCTGGCCCATCTGATTGTACTTTGTGTCCACGGGGGACGGACTAGCAAGAGATGGGGACGGCTTGGGGAAGTTATGTCTCTGGCAATGAACTCGCGGCCTACGGATCTGCTTACGAATACGAGTGTGGGTATCAGAGGATCGAAGATCTGGGGCCTTAATGCTACTGTGAGAGAGGTTGGTTCCAAGGGGAAGGTAGAGCTGGTGCTCAAAGATGGGCCGGCTTCGAAGGTTTTGCACGATCATGGTATGTGTCAGGGGCTAGGGTCACATCTAGTAAGAAGGGACCTAGTAGGGTGGTCATAGCTCTATTTCGCGTATATAATAGCTGGGTTCCCCCTTAGATCTAGTTAGAGGAGCCCTAGGAATCAATAATATTGAGCCCCTACCATATACTTCTACCTAACAGTGCCCTACCTGTGGTCTAACCTCACTCTGGATACTAAACAACCTGACAGTATGATACAGCTTAACCATAAATACGGGTAAAGCCTCTCTATTGTTAGTAGAAATGGTGTCAATTATTGTCTTTTATCACGAATGCCTTAAGCGTAGCATGTATTTCTTTTACGTAGTGTCTCACATGAGTAATGATGTATCGCCTATGACCGCCCCAAGTAATACACATAAATCTCAAGGTAAATAATTACAAGGCATAATCTAGTTCTAAACATATCAACACTCCTTGCGTGAACTTTTCTTTAACAATCCAATTTAAACGATAGCCCTTAATTAGGACCTCTAGTTCGTATATACAACCAAAGAGCAACAACAAGCAGCTATATTTAAAATGCTTATGTACGCCAGCTAGGGACTTTCAAACAAAACGAAACCCCCAGATTATGTATCGAGCAAAACCCAACAGACTCACTGACACGGTCCTCTTGTTACTCTTTCACAGCCTAGGCAATGAAAAATCTTTCCGTTTCCGTTTGCTCAGTGAATATAGGTAATTAAAATAACAGCATATAAGTCGTTTGGAGGACACTGGAAATATTCGAGCCTCGAGCAGGGGATAAACGAAAGTGATAGATTCTAAGAGTCAACATCAGGATACTCACTTGAAATTTAACAATAAAACTGGCTGCAGAATTACAAGGTTTCACATGAAAGTAAAACAAATCATAGACAAATTATTTGTTTCTAAATCCCTCATGAGTTGATATCTTTACATAAATTCCGTCTGGCTGTATAGATGCATGCATCTCCAGCATTTCCATTGGCCCAGGTTGTGTACCCCGGAACCTAATGCATCTACCCGCTGTCATAGCAGTCCAATAAATATGCGCATAGGCTGCTCTCAATTATCATTGGCAGTTCAAATAAACGCAGCCTTATGCGGCTACAAAAGGATTAGTCCACCTAGGTTGGCCATGGAAGGGGGGCTATAGTGGCCAACATGCACCCTATATATCAGAATAAATACAAAATACACCATCGTTTCTAGCAGTCCCTCTATAATAATAAATATCCAAGTTATTACCCAACAAAATTATTTCAAGTCACTTTTGACTTTGAAACGGGGAAGTATGATGTAGGTTAAAGGTGTTTACAACTAATAGGAATAAATTAAGCTAAACTATATATTCCATTCATCATACCTTATACCTTTGAGTAGCGGTCAAGCCTAAATATTATATTATAACCGCGTCGCTCGTTGAATAGTTTTGGTGTCGGGGTATATTAATGATGCAATCAACTATTAATTAGTTCCCTCTTCCACCCATAATTCACACCAGACAATTTCGTCCTACCGACGTCCTCTTCCCTATATCCCACATCGCTCCATATTAATATCGTGATTTGCCCAGTAGCATTATAGCTGCACTTAAGACCCTTCAATCTCGTCTAAATGCAGTCTAAAACTGGCACCAAGGTTTCCTGAAATGTTGTATGGTGCACCGAGAACTTACAAATGAAAAGTGAGAAAGATAGCTCATTACCAAGTAGATCGATATCGGATAGAAAAGAAAGGGTGGCGGGGGACGGGAGGGAAGAAAGAAAGAAATAGGAAATATATAGAAAAGAAGAAAAGGGGAGCAGGAGGGGTTGGTTCCTCATCGATCGACTGGATCAAGATCAACGAGATCCTGGAACGTTACGAGATCGATGAATTCGCTCGCCATGTTCTCGGCTTTGGCGGCTTCGGGATTCGTCAAGGCAAGGTTGAGATCAACCATGAACGTCGCGCGAATCTTCTCTTCAAGGTCTTCCTGTACGTGTATCAGCCCGCGGTCCCTAAGCTCTTCCATGATCTTGTAAGCTTCGCTCCCTGCCATGTTCGTGTCTCTCATCGTCATCGACAGAAGACCCTGGGCCACGACCTCGGACATGCGGTAGGTGCGGTTGAGCCTCTCGTACCCGTATATGCAGAGGAGTAGGTACATGTGCCATTCCGGGTCGGTGCACCTGAGCATGGCGTTCGCAAGGTAGATGAGCCCATTGTGCCACAGGAGCGAGTATGTTGATGTGGCGTGCTTGCTCCGGTATTCGACGATCAAGCGCTTCAGTTGGTTTACGGACGCGCCGTAGGCAGCGTCTGGTGTGCGATCGCGTGCTGAAAAGGTCCTGAGTTCGGGTACTTCATTATTGTCCTTGAATATAAACGGCTGCCACATATCAAGGATTGCTGTGTGCAGCCATATACTGTGTCGAGTCAGCATAATGAGCCTCAGTGTCTACACTTTCATAAGACGTACTGGAAAACAATGACGTAATGAGGGTTCTCTTCACTTTGGAGAAAGAAAGAGGGAACAGTTTCGACCCAAGCGAGAAGCTCTCGATAGACATACTCGACGAGAGTCTCTCTTAGATGAGATGGAGGGCTTTCCTGTACAGGGTAGTATATCCACCGGGCTTTGTGCACGATGCGCCAGAAATTGCATAGCACAGGGAAAGTTCTTCGTACGACGACTTCCTGGACCATGTCATCGTCGTCATCACCATCCATCTCTTCTTCTCCATTCGTAATTAATCCAGTGTCGGGAGCTCTATCGCCGCTCCGATCATTACGTGCCTCTCCTGGTATAGGCACGGTCGGTACTGCAGCTGGAGTTTCTGAGCCTGGTTGACGATTGAAGACCGAGATGTTCCTAACACCATCGTAAGCTCCTTTCCGAGCCATTATAACGCTCTTCAGCTCACACATTCCAGTTAAACACACCCCAAGCCGCATAGCATTGCGCGCTCAACTCGTCGTCGGTTACGTCCAGCTTTGGCGGGCCAACACTACCTCCTGCGTGTCGTGAAGGCCGACTAAAGAGACCTAACCGTGTGCCCATCCTCATGGCATTTGATGCATAGTGCAAGACGTCATGATCTTTGCCGTGTCCCAGTAACGAGATGCTGAGCAATATTGCGCCAGCCATTGACGGATATGAGTCTCTCTCAAACTTCCATAAGGCCTCGGCGATTTGACAAAATCCACTTGCATATTGAATGGCACTCTCGTCAAAGGTACTATACATTTGCTAGAATGGGTGTCAGCAATACGAGGACGTCATCTCTTTGCTTCGTCAGTCTACTCACGCATCCGAGATACATGACAGCGTGAAATAAGAACTTGGAGCAGTAATTTGTGCGTTGGTTGATCAAATCGCTGATGAAGAGACGAGTGTCGAATAACCCTAGAAGTGGATGGTCTGTTTTCTAAGTTAATAAGTATTAGCTACGGCCACATGGTGCGAAATCATGAAAGCAGACAAAAGATCCCAGGACATAGGAACCTAGCTGCTGAAGTGTTGTGAAAGATAACATGGATAAGCTGGACGAGAAATACTTACGATATACATTGAGATGACTCTTGCTGCGAAGTCATTTGAGATCTTCATATCGGTCCAGAAACTCACCTGTAGGTATTGAAGTCCCTTGTCGCAATACTCCACGGAGTGTCCTTGCGATTCCGGATACTCTGATGGGGTGATGATGGCGGGTTCGGCATCAATGAGATTTCTGATATTAGGGGGGTTGGCACGAGACACCGTCTGGTTCGAAGCTAAGGGAATAATAGAGAATCCCCACAGGGCGAGGAAGACGCGGAGCTTAGCAACCGTGAGTAACTTACAAACAACCGGGCAGCACATCGGACGGCCAGGGGCGAAGGAGGTTACTTCGAGCTAGGGACGCCGGAGTGATGGGCGGGAGGGTTGGAAATGATTTTGAGTTGGTGGCCATCAGCTCACCCTCCAGAGAGCTTAGGTTCGTAGATTCCCAATTACCTGATTTTGCAGGAGAGCCACTCTCGCTTGCGGCATTTTTAAAGTGAGATATGGCGGCAGAAGTGTCGCGATTCTCCCTCAAGCTCTTCAGAAGAGCATTCGAGTGCTCCTCGGGTGCAGATCTGAGTAGTTCCACGAACTCGGTTGCTTTCTGGCCGTTCATGAGCCTTTCAGGATATACACAAACGGTGGTGCCACGCTTTGCGCAGTTACCGCAAGCAGGTCGAACCCCATCGCACTGGTTTGGGCTCGTCAGTACATGTGGACTTGGGTGGTCGACAGGATCTGGAGAGATTATACATGCTTTGGTTTTTCGAGTTCGACAGTCGACGCAAGCGCCCGGTCGCGGTTGCGACGACAGGCGCTTCTTCGGCTCCTTGGCCTCCTCGCCGGGGTTGCCTGACGATGAAGACTGTCCAGCACGTATTGCAGGTGCTGCTGGTAGGATGCGCGGGTACTTCCCACGCTGCATCGTTGTGGTGGTGTTTTAGTGAAGCTGTCGTTGTCCCGGCTGGAGTTTGACGTAAGACACAAGCTGGGGCGGTATTGTACCTGCAGAAGTGGGAAAGCCAGAAGCAGACGATGGGGTAATGGTTATTGGGGACTTTTGTAGCGCGCCGTTGGAAAAGGTTCAATAGGTCAGATGTCCTGGGAGTCCCGGTAATCTCGATTCACGTACTCCCGTCTGACGACTAGTGTGGGTCATACCTTGTGGACTAGGGGCAAAGTAGAATTGAATCTGGTCAGATACCCATCCAAAAACGCAAGAGCCATAATTGAAAGCTTCGAAATAGGAAATATGGTGGGAACAAAAGAGGTCTTACTGAGCATTAGGTTCCGACCTCCACAATTAATATATACATATGTACCCAAGGGGTGACGAGTTATTACGTAGTGGCTGGCAGTCTGGTCTGATTGGTTTAGTTGTGGCGATGGTCGTGGTGGAACTACGTAAGTTATGAACCTGGGACGAAAGAATGGTCATCCAACACGTGCAAATCATATTATAGTTTAGGTCTTGAACCTTAGCCACAATCATCATCGTTTGCACATCTTTCTCTTGGAGATCTCTTCTCTCTCCCTCTCCCTCTTTTCCTCGACGTTTTACTGTCCATAAAGACTTTTTTAAGAATCCCGCCATATGACATTTGTGTTAGTTAAATTTCTAAGAATGGTCCAACAGTAGAAAAATCGTTTCCCCATCTATAGTGATACTTTTAGTACCACTTTCCAATACGGTCAATGCTAGTAATGTGTTATCACAAGTTATTCAACTATTTCACCGTGGAAGCGCCTGATAAACCCGGTGCTTGAAAGTTCTTAAATCTACCAAGCACGCGATTCAGTGGGTCATCATTCCTGGCTTGACAATGTTCTGCGTAATTTGTACTGACTTGTATTTCCTATTACTATGATTCAAGGCCTCCGCAGGGAGGAGGAGGAGCTATATCATATTGTAAAAAACACACTTTTGAGTTCCTTTTTCATAAAGCAATACTCCCATGCGGTCTGATTACCAATATTACGATTATCTTTTACTTGACAATCTTGGTATCGGACTATTGGGGGAGAAAACAAAAGACAAAAGGAACAAACGCACTGGGGTATCCTGAATACAAAGCTGAGAGAAAGAGATAGGTTGACCATTTGCCGAGTGAGTGAAGCAGGTAAGTTACGGCCCGCTTGTTAGTTTTACTGGCACTGGAGGCCCGTCTTTGGGCGCATAACACGTGCTGTCGTCGACTGGTGCAACTCCTACTTGTTTCGCTGCCTTTTGAATGTACTGACTGATAGAATCGTTATCACATTCATTATGTCGAAGTATCTCGGCCTTGAGCTGAAGCACTTCCTCGCGCAAGAGGCCCGCCTGGGCGCTCAACATCTTGTTCTCCCTGAGAAGATCTCTCTCTCTCTGCTGAAGCTCGTCCACTCCCCTCTTGGCCTTTTTCCTGCATTTTGCGGCAGCTAGCCTGTTTCTAGTGCGTTTCTTCTGGCTCGTGGGATTTTCATCGGGCGTCGTAGGTGACACGGGTGATAAACTGTTCCATTCCATCTCTTGGAGGGGCCCCAAATTCTCCGGGAGCGCGACCAAGCTGTTCTGCGGCATCGGGGGATACAGTGGCGCAATTGGGGGGGCTGTAGGGTTATTGTACTTGCTACATTCTGAATCCGGATCGGGATCAGGTCGCCATTCCACAAACGGGGCGTTGAAATTGGCGGCCTGGTAGCAATGGTTACTGTTTGTTCTAATTCCAGACGGCGGCGGCGGCTGTTGCTGCTGCTGCTGCTGCTGCTGCTGCTTCTCGCAATATTAGTAGAGGGCAAGCCGGGATAGAGATGAGCGACCAAGTGGGTCGGAATACGTACGACGCATACTCCGTCGGAGTACACACAATGGTTGAGAGCGTGATGGCCGGTTACAAGACTATCTAGAGGCCGATCGTGGTCCGGGGGCTCCCAGAGGCTAAAATCCGGGGCATGGACTTGGTAGAAAGGGGGATCTTCGACCCCATAGGGAGCGAAGGTGGGGACGCCATGTCGTCTGTCGACAAGCTGCTGATTCTCCAGGACTTGCATTTCGGGGCTCGTGGACGCAGGGGTGGCCGTCTGTTTTGACTATCATGCGACCGGCCGAGCTCTTGATTCGCTGTGCCACAGTCAGGGTCTGATGTCAGACCGTTGGACCCGACTGGGGCGGCATAGGTAATCCCGCCGTTTGCAGGCCGATACAGTAAGAGCACGGAATATCGGATATCGAATATCGACCGCCTGGGCCCCCAGAAGCAGTCGCAGGACCAGAAATGACGGCCAATCCTAGACTAAGAACAGGTATCTCAAAGCCGAAGGAAGAAGACGCCCCGCAGCGTCGCCCGTGCCGACAGCGCGACCACGAGCGTTCTTCAAATTCGTTAAACTCGGGGTCGGCTAGGGATTGAGTGAAGGCGCCACAGAACTGGCAACCCAGGCCGGGCCACCATGTCACAGCAGAGGAGGCCTCACACAAGACTCGGAGGGATACTGGGCTGCTCAGTTGAGCCCTATGCCCCGTATGTACATAAAAATATGTAATACTTGGGTGACGCCAGTGGCCTGGCGGCTTTCCAGCCAATCTGAGCGCGGTATGCCGTCCGGAGCCCGCGCCGTCCAGGATCCAGGCTTTTCATTGGCCGAGACGCACGGGATTGGCTCCGATGTATCTGATTGGCCAGCTGGAGCGGCTCCCTGCTTGTATGCTTGTAATAGCGCGTACCTGGATGTAAGTAAGGTATGAAAGATGGTAAGAGAGTGCCGGGCTGTGTTGAGAGACAAAAGTGCCAACGGATCCTCTGGTAAGGTGCACGTCGCAATTGTATGGCGCCACGAGCCTGCGAGTGACAGTAGGGAAAATGCCCCGTCGAACGGCGATCACACCTTGGATGGGGTGGTTGCTATAAGTACTTTGCCGGGTGCCATCCGACCATGGGTCTACATGTACTTACAGGCAGATAAGCCCTCCTGGCCCGCCAGTTCCTTTCTATCAGATTTTTCGGCATTTATAGCTCGCGTAGTTTCGATCCTATCCGGTGTAATGTGGCGAAGCGAACTCTTCCTTCCCATGTCTCTGGAGAGGAGTGACTTGGCATCTCGCGCTTCCCTTCCCCCTAGACTCACCATGGTTGATTGATACCGAGTCAAGGTTGCTGGTATATTTTTCTCCTGCTGGAATCTGGCAAGTGGTGAGGGAAAAACTAGGCACGCTATATTGGTGGTGTAAAGTGTTTTGCAGTGCCTAGTTTTTCCCTCACCACTTGTCTGGTCCCTGAGGAGCTTCACATGGATTGTTTGTACACGATCCATGCAACGTAGGTGTACGATCCATGTAACCTGCGAACTCCTGAGTGCGTCGTACTCGCGGCCGCTCCCACCATCCCACTGGGTATAAAGACGAAATATCACTTGTCTTACGGCGCACGCTCCGGGGAGACAAGATTTTGTTCCGGGCGAGTCATAAGAGTTCATTTCTTGACTTGTCGCGCCGTATCGGCATGGGTGAGCCTGGGCTGAACCATATTATCAAGGAACGGCGGGATTGGCCGCAGGTTGTGCCTACCCCACGGCTTCACTGGATGTTAAATGATGTATAGTGCAGAGACCGAAGGCTATCGAAAAGAAAAATCAAACACCACCAATGGAATAAGTTGGGGTAGTGTGTTGTCTACGTCTCGGGCCACTACAGCCCAGAAGTAACTAGCTACATACGTGAGCTATGTAACCTACTGTACAAGTTTAGTAAGTAGGTTTACTGAAGACCTGACTTCTGATGATAGAACCTAAGGATGATTGATACCCGTAGCATTGTACCATCCAGGGGGGTACGGAAGTGCCAACCGACAAGAATCAACAGCAAACGATAAAGTACGAGACTGACTGGATCTTTGTTAGTGTGATGCGAGCTTTTGCAGTGTCTATAACATAGATTGGCCAGCTGAATATTATTATGAAACACAATTTAGGGGCGCGTATCGAGAAAGAACGAACCCGATTTTAAAAAGCCTCGCTAAGACGTAAGATAGATTAGCGAGGCCATTACGAGATGCTACCCAGGTAAGTATATAGTATCTTCATCCAAGCTGTTATAACAATATTTCATATCCATATAATATATTACAGCTTGCATAAGAAACCGTACACTTAGTGTATGGACACAATGGGGACTGGCTTGAAACCGCCTGGAGCGGCAACTACTGTCTTCTAAGTATGCGTTGAGGGGGCAATATAATTTTCTCACCTTGGTTTACGCGGGCGTTTCATTTTTTTTTTTTTTTTTTTTTTTTTTGGCTCTGTTATAATCAGTGGCTTCTCGCGTAGAGGAAACAAAGAGGGGTCCGTTACTCCCGGGGCTCCTCAAGTTTTTAGATATAACATACAGAAAAAGATCGGCCAGACAAGGGCGGTGATTGGCAAGGCCATTGGTGGTAGCCTTTGTTGCGCAGCGTCAGTGGAAGGCCAATGGCGGTCCAAAGGTTTGGTTCTAGCTCTCGTATGGAATAGTTGGTAGTGTGCCAAGCGACAGGCTCTACTTGTGGCAGCAGAATGTGTCTCGCTAGCATATAATGTATGTATGGCATCGGGGCTAAGGCCATGCATTGTTGATCCTGGATCCCGGAATCAGGACCCCTACAGTTCCGTGGCTAGTTTTAGATGGTTAGTAGAGTCGCCATATCTTCGACACTTGTGTGGAAACGAAGATGACCCTATGAAAAGAAAAGAGTCGTGCCGAGCAGAGATTGAGCTACCCACGATTATTGTCCCGGATAAGGCCGAAGTACACCTTGAACCGAGGGAACATCAGGTATCCTTTCCAGAGCCAAATGTGCGGGAGAGGGTTTTCCAACCTATGCGATGTTTGGCGGCGCGGGGTGGACGGGATTCTGATCAAATTTGTAGAACCCTACTGACAAGCATTTCAGGCCAAATAACGATGCCTGTACATAACGGAGTAGCGCCAAAGCCGAAGAATAACGGACAACTGGCTCTCTGTGGTGGGTGGTCGTTTGCTGTTACCACTACTCTGCCCCTCCAATGTTCCCCCTCAACTACGGCTTACTGGGTAACTATAATTGCCGATCAGTTGATGGCAATGTGGGAAACTAGCCAGTTATCGACATGGGGTCGTGATTGATGGTAGTTCTAGCTTATTCGATAGCCAGCATTCGACTTTATGCATGCCACGCCGTATACGCATATTGGGCAGAGGTGTAGGTAGCACCACGACAGAAAAAAACTCGGTGACTGGCCCTTCTAGTGGTCGGTAGTAGTCTTGGTTTTTTGGAGGCGGTGCTGCTGACGATAACCAATGTGTCTGCTTGATCGAGATCTGTAAAGCCCACGCCACGCATCACCGTCGACATCAAGGTGGTGGTCCAGACCGAACAGCGCTGCCGAGGACTCGTTTGCTGATCCCCCCCCCTTTTTTTTGCCACCCCCAGTCGATACGCCCTCTAATGGGCGCACTCCTCCTCCGCCCTCGGCGGGATTTACGTGACTTTCTTACAGCGCCGCATGCAGCTCATGAATCAACTCTACAGCTTCATCCCTAACCTGCCTCGTAATGTCGGCGGCAGGGGGCGCAGTTCTAATAAGACCAACACTAGATCCACTAGGGGGAGGTTAACCCCATCACAATAGTAGTTATCGCAGTGGTACGACGATGACGACGACGACGACAGGACGTCGACAAGGCGCCAGGGAACTTACGACCAAGTAACCATCATGGAGACGTCACCCTTCTCCTTTGCCGCCTTATAGCGACTTACGTTTTCTTCGATCGTCATGCCGGCTTGGCTATCGTGGTACGACGGGTGCACTATAGCGCGAGCATCGTACAGGGTCGGCCATGTGAAATTCCCCTGCACGTGATCATGGACGTAGGATCTTGGTCCCGATAGGGCTATGTGAGTAGACCGTCCGACCTTGTCTCAGGGACCACTACTTACTTGACAGTACTCGTCGCGCCGTCCGAGGCCGACAAGAGAGCCTCTCTCTTATACTCCTCGGCATCGGACTCGGGAGCCACCATGTACTATAGCCGCACAGTCAGAAGTCTTCCGATGGAGTTCGCCACTCGGAGCGGAGCGGTGCAACAGAACAACAAAGTCTTGAAGACGACGGGAAGACAGCACACGCTTCGAGTTCACGCATCCCCTCTTGCTACGGTCCAAGTGACGACCCAACAAAAATTTCTCGTCCGACACGCGGATAAAAGAAAAGAAAATGAGACATACCCTCGTTCCCATGACAGCGGCCTCGGCCCCAAGGGCCAGCGCAGCAGCAACACCACGCCCATCCGCAATACCGCCCGCAGCCCAGACGGCAATCTCCTTATCGGGGAACTCGTTGCGCACCACTACAACAAAAAACAACACACTCAGAGTCAGTTTCTCGAACGATCTCTACAAGTATCTCGGGGAACGCAAACCGAACAAGTCTCCGCTGGTGTCGTTCCAAGCAGACAAGTCCTCGCTGCCTTCCCTCGGATTAAAAGAACGATATCATACTGAAAACGAAAGCGGAGCACACAAGACGAAAAAACAACTCACTATCCCTGACCTCAGGAACCAAGCTAAACACGCCCGCAGCGCGAACGAACTGATGCCCGCCGGCCTCGGCGCCCTGCGCAACGATGACGTCGACGCCCAACCCCGCGGCCTCGCGCGCGGCGGCGACGGTCCCAACTTGCACGACGACGCGCGGGTTCCAGGCAGATCCATCATCACCAGCACTACCACCACTACCACCACTACCATCACTACCAGCAGCACCATCGCCAGTAGATTCAGCAGTAGATTCAGCAGTAGCAGCAGCAGCAGCGCGCAAACCCTCAACAACGCGCCTCAGCGTCCCAGGACTCCTCTCCTCATCAGGCGCAAACAACCACACGGCGACAGGGCGATGCCGCGCAAGAATAGGCGCCGTAGTCTCGCCGAAATGCGGGCCCGCGCACTCCGAGAATAGGACGAAGCCTACGCCGACGGGCAGATCTTGCCGTTTTTGCTTTTGCTTGTCCGAAGCCGATGACGGCACATTCCCCTTGTCCTTGTCCTTGTCCTCGGCTGGCGGTTGCAGTGGGAGGAGACTCCTCGCGAGCGTCAGCTGTTCTTCGAGCTGCGTCAGGGCGGAACAGCCCGGCTTGAAGGTTCGGCCGCCTTGGATAAAGCCTTTTTTTTCGCGCGCCCGTGCGCGGATGTGTTAGTCTTGTCATGTCATGTCATGTCTCTTACTCCCGCTGTCACTGTCACTGGCAACGTCGCAGGGTTTATAGAGTAGGAAGGGGGGGAGGGGGAGGGGGAAAAAGGGGTATGAGTGGGGTATATCCGGCCCCGTGTCTTTCTCGGGGCGGTGCCGTCATTTAGGCGGACGCGACGGGGACGGGGACAGTGGCGGCGACGGCAGTAGTCAGTGGCCGACATTCCGCCGGCAGGAGAGGACTAAGAGTGGAAGGGAAGGCAGGCGGACAGGAAGGCACGGGGGAATATGGCAGCATATACTAGGACGTGGCTGAACGTGGGCAGGAGAGAGAGAAGGAAGGAGGCAGGCGCGGATCGGGGATCGGGGTAGGGATCGGGCGGAGGGATCGGGATCGGGGAATGTGGATCAGGGAGGAAGGCGTGAGTGAGAGTGAGTGAGAGTGAGAGTGAGAGTGAGAGTACGCACCGAGCCCGCCAGCCCGGACGACCTCGCTCGCAAGCGTGGGGTTTGTTATGCCCGCCATGGGCGCGCTCACGATGAGCGGGCGCGCGGTGCCGGGGAACCATCGCTGCATCCGCGACAGTCGCGTTGGCGTTGGCGTTGGCGTTGTTGTTGCGGTTGAGATGGTCATGGTCGAGGTTCTCGTCGTCTGCAGCGACAACCTCAGCGTCCTTGTAGTAATCGTGGTCGTAGTTCCCGTCGTCCCGAAGCGGCAAGTGGTGCGAGTGGCGAAGAGGGCCTTCATTGATTGGGTGTCCTTGTTCGCCCGATTGGAAGGCTAGGTGCGCTTGGTACGTATCTGCGCGTATGTAGTTGCGTCTATGTGATGGTAGAATGAACAAATGATGACGACAGTTTCTACTGCCAACTGCCTTCCTTCTTTTGCCTATGGAGGACTTTCTATGGAGATAGCATGACTAGACAATCGAGACACACGCACGGCTCTTCTAAGGCGAGGGCAGTTTCTTTATATAGTTGTGCCTGATGTAAAAGAGAGCAGAGCTCAATTATTAATTCGATACGCTCCCGTGTGGCGGATCGTGACCGCAAGGGGCGCATACGTTCGCGGTAACAAATATGCAGGCGAGATAACTCCTCGGAGCCTATCCCCTATCCGGAACTACTGTCTCGAGCACATGTTGAGACTAGTTAGATAAACACTTACTCACCTGGCCCGAGCGAGGTCCGAGAAATGTCAGGGTTAGGTAATTTCAGGGTTCACGATGATGGATTCCCACCTCTGCTCTCCCTTGTGACCTAGCCGCCGCTGACAATGCCTAACCTAACCTAACCTGGGAAGTACCAGCGCAAAGGCGTGCATACTGGCAATGCGAATTCCGAGCCGCACCAGCATCAGACGAGCCGAAAGCCGGAATCGATGCCGTCGGTCATCCGGACTTCACTCAGCATGAAAGACAATTTTCGTCTTTCTAAAATCCACTTCCCTTGCCCTCTTCTCTACTCCTTTCTCATCTTCCCCTTGTCCCCCGAAAACCGCAGGGATAACGAAAGTTCCATGGAGACCTCTTAAAGCTGATAGGTTAGTACAGACAACAACAACATCAACCAACTAGTATTTACGGCTCTGAATGCCGGGAGGTAGACAATCTCTCTCCCGCAGACCAAGAATATGAGTAAGTAGATACCTAGGTACCTACTGAGTAAGGAACAGAACCGAGGATGAGCATTCGACCTGCCCCACCATACATGACGTAGGGCAAGGTGCTCCGGATCGAATTCTCATCAAGAGGTATGGTGAGATCGAGGTGGGGTGATTAAGATAAGATAAGATAAGATGAAAGATAAGATTGAGGTATAACAGGCATCTTGTATCAAGACGTTATCGATATGATAAGGTACGAGGCCGATAGCCATTACATCATAGCAACAGATGATCTCACTGTCTGACAAGATAGGTATTTCGAAGAGATCTACGAGACGCAAGCTGACACACGATTCATGAGCTTCTCGTCGAGTGAATGAAAGCGCACTTTTTATCTTGGCTATTTCTGAGAGGTGCACTAATAAACACCACTGGTGGTGTGTCCCTTGAAGCACGGCTAATACTCTTTACATCAGCTCGATAGCCGCGCATGATCGGGCAATCCGGCTGCACTTTCCTGCCATGCTCTACTTGGCAGCCGTGCCTATTTCGGAGGCCCCTGCTGTATGCATTACAAATGTAACAGTAAATGAAGATTGAAAACGCCATGTACGATGCAGGTCGACTTTTTTGGCCGTGATCAGTGATAAATTCCAAATGAGTCCCTTTAGCGTCGTGTTGGTATCGACTGCGTGTATGCCACCCCCCAAACGCCGCCGGCCATGCAGATGATGGTAGATATAGAAAAAAAAAAATACATGCAAGATGCTGCGGCGAACTCTAAAGATCAAATCCACGTGGCGTGGCGGAAAAAAATCAGGAAAAAACAAAATGGAACAAGGCAAAGGTGGTCTTGTAATCGCGTTTGGTCGGATTACTGATACGGATGAAGTTGATGCCGTTGTTGGTGGCCATATGCCGACAGGAACTCGGGCACGATACCCGGGCGAAGATCATTACGGCGGCCTAATGGCTGGTAGTGCATTTGGCTCGAACCGAGGTGATATTCCGAAAGAGGGATTGATGGAGGTGGATTGAGAAGCGTATTCACTCGACGGACTGGCTTATAGGGACTAGCTCGCTGCTGCAGGTACACCGAGGGTGAATTGGATATGGGCGTATGACTGGCGTAAACCTCTGCCAAAGGGGAAGACCCAAAGGCTGCCATGCTCGAGGGACTGTGTCTCTTCGTCGGCGTGCCATAGTTGGACGGGATTCCGTACGACGGCGTTTGGGGGCCGCAGGTTGACAGGACCGTCCCAGGAGGGGCCCACGTTGAGGTTGGCGTCGAATATACCGTGGACATGGCCCGAATGCCGGGGTTAAGTGGAGGCAGCGACACCATGGACTGTGATTGATAGTTAGACGACCCATAGGCGTTGGGCAGTACAGCTTGACTGGTGTCCAGAGTCAACTGCGGCGCAGGCAGTCGAACGGGATCCGTGCTACCTGGAACCGGCCGCATAGGCGGCACCGAAGCCTGGCTAGGAGCACGAGATACCTTTTTCGGCGCGGGTTCCACAGCGTCACCATTTGCTTCCCAGCTTCGCTTGCGCACCAACGAATGTCCTAGGCTTGGCTTGACTGCTAATGGAGACACCACGGGTGTGGGATGGTATGCGTTGTCCCAGCCATTGTGTTGTGCCGAAGAGGGAGAGTATGCTGATACAAGCGAAGACGCACCATGCATACTCGTGGGAAGCATAGCGGTGGGCGACGGCAATGGAGGCGTGAATCTCCCGGGGCTCGGTGACAGATGGATTGATGCGGTTTGCGCTTGCCGGGCTGCCTCCTCTGCTCTCGCACGTTCACAGTACTTGTAGTAACAGGCCAACTTGTGCAGCCATTCTTGCCATTCTTCCTTCGACGTCAGTAAGCCATATCTCATATTACTAAGAAATTCAACTTCCATCACGTGGATTTCTTTGACCGAAATACCCGAGACCTCGGCCCATGTCTTGTTCGTGTAGGTGTTATCATCCAGGAACTTATTGCCAAGCATCAAGGCCACCGTCAGTAATCGGTATTCGCTCCCAGGGTTGCCGTGTACTCTGGGATTCGTCTTCTTCAGTCGGTATACGAATAATAGTGCCAGAAGCACGACATTCTGGGTGACTTGAGTTGTCGACAATATGCTATGTACCCATTTCTTGTACGCTTGACAGGGCTCTGTATGCCTGGATAAAGGCGGAATTGGCTCGGATGGTCGGTGAGCATTGATTTGCTCGGCGGCTTCTATCGTGTCCATGGTCTCGAACCAGAAAAAGCATGTCATCTGCGGTATGTTAGCTTTGGGCTTCTTTCCAGTCCCGGGAACTCCATAACTCACTAGAGCGGCAAAATTGTCCAAGCTCCCGCCCTGCGGACTTATACACTTGGGCAGTTTCAAGCTGTGCATCACCATGCTTGGATCATCCGCACTGGTAATAGCCCCCTCTTTCGAATGGCTACTCAGAGTGCTAACTGGGGTGGGTGTGGGTGGCTTAGCCGTGTTTCGTGATCCCGCCGTGCCAGATTGTGATCTCAGGGGTAAGTTAGTGAGAGGCTGCGCCTGCAGCTGGTGTTGAGATTGCGTTCTCGAGTATGGATTGGCGTTGGGGGCCGCATCGTATATGGCACCGCTGCCGCCGATACGAGAGGGCAGAATGGCATTTGGATGTCGGGCAAGGGAAACGTGCGCGTCGTAGGTATTGCCGGCAACGACAGGATTGTGGTAAGTGGTGCTCATATCGGTTTCTGCGGGAGGCGTTCGGAGACCACCCGTGCAAGGGCCAGTCTCTTCAGCCACGGAGTCGCCTTGGAGCTTCCCAAAACTAAGAGGGAAACTGCGTTGTGGATAACCCGCCACGTACGACGGCGAAAGAGGAAATCGGCGGGACTGATGTGAGAAGGTGGCGATAGAAGACATATGGGGAAGTGCAAAAGAAAGCAGGAGCAGTCGAGGTAGAGAAGTGAGGGAGGAAACAAGTGGTGTAGATTACTTTGGAGGCTAGGAGTAGCCCAACAACGGATAACCAAACCGCTCCGCGTAATGAGAGGAAAAGGACTGGATGGGTGATTGTTCAAGTGTCACCGTAGGAGAGTTTTGTGTTATTGCTCGCTGGTTGCAGCTTTGTTTGGCAGAAGGCTCGGTAATCCGGTGCTGTGTGCTGTTGTACTGTTCCTTCTCCTGTGTCTCTGTGGTGGTGGCTTTCTGAGATGCTTTCTGAGATGTGCATAGAGCTACGTCTGTTCTCGTCCACATGCACCAAACCACGAGAGGATGAAGCTGCTCGGACCAAGACTGCTCAGTGAATCAGCAAGTCAATGAATCAGGTGCCGAATGAATTACTGTTGATACAAAAGGATGGAATATGGAGGGTGTTGCGCATATGCAGGACAAGTCTATCATCTCCAATGAGCCATTGCGGATGTATAGCGCAAGAGGAGGATCGGAGCCGCCTTTATGGGAGTGCCCTGACCCTGTGTTGGTTGCTTGTTCGTGGTAAGCCGGCGACCTTGGCGTTGTCGTGTCCTTTTCGAGCAGCTCTTCGCCCAGCCTGGCCGCGTCCAGAATAGTCGTCGGGAATATACGTGTATAGGAGAGGGCGCTGCTTCGTCGTCGTCGTTCGTCAACAGAGTTATGTTCGGTATCTGTTGTAACACCCTTCCTCCATACGATTATTGATAATGTTTGTCCCTCTCTTCTTCCCTCAACAGCTACGAGATTCTCGATAAGTGAGCTATCTTGTGCCGTACTATGCAAGATCCGTGAGAGGCGGGTGTTTGTTGTCGCTTCGGGGGAACAGTATTAGACGCAGCGGTTGTCGGATGGGGATGGCAGCCAAGGGCACAAGGCAACGCATGGAAAGAACGTGAACCTATACGACGGAGAAAGCTCGAACGTTGGCTTTCTGAGTATGTCGAGCTCACCCGGGTTCGGTTTAGATTTCGATCAAAGAAGAGGAGGAGAAAGCAGGAATGAAGGTGTGGTGAGCGGGTTGGTAGGTGGACAGATGGATGGTTCAGATGGGTGAAAGGATGGTGTGGCAGAATTCCCAGGTTGGCCGGTCTTGCTTTCACAGGTCTAGGATCGTCTTTGGAAAAGGAAAATTAATCAATTGGAAGTCAGTGTGGCGTCTAAAGAATATTATACATGGATGAGTAGATAGATACAGTCAAGTGAAGGTGGAAGAGCAAAAGTTACTTGAGGTAAGTAGATTCTACCATGGCGATTACGCTCGCTCGGTATGAAGGCTTGGGATGCGAGGTATGTGGTAGTGTAAGTCAGGTCCGCAACCGCACTAGAAGCTACCGGGACTAGCGTTGCATTGCACGCAGTGGGGTGTATCGTGATAGTTCCTGGTGGTGGCAGAGGCATGTACCTCCTGCTGGGGGGGGGAGGTACCGGCTGGATAGAGGATGCAATGGAAGTAGCGATGCTCCAGTATGATACAAGTACTTGAGGCCAGGAACACCCAAGGTTTCTAATGCCCGGATTGAGACTGGCTAGAGTGGATAACGTGTGTGCGGTGAATGTACAAAGGCTCCATAAAATGCGACTAGCATTCCTGTTGTGGTGTGCGTGCGTCCCCACGTACCTTCAGGGATCGTCGAGGTACCGCTTAAAGCAATTGCCTACACTAGAGGTAGGCACACCATACTCCTTATAACCCGAATACTATTATATACCTACCGGCTGTAAGTGAGTGTAGTGTGTCGGACACCGCTTCCGTTCAGGGCACTCATTCATTCCCTTCTTCCCTGCTCCCCTTGCCTGTTTATGCTACACCACACTACAGTGCCAGAGACATCCCAATCAATGGTTGGCTATTAGTGCTACGTTATGGGGTACGTGGGAGCGAAGGCTACACCACCTGCTAGCTACAGTATTCTTACCGCTAATCACACTGTATCTGGTTAAAGGCACCTGCATAATAGACAAGAGCTTTGATTGGGTGTGCGTCTATCATTCGACGTAAACGCACAAGCAACATTCACGTTCCCTGCTCAGTGCGTACGCCTAGGACAGGCAGTGTAGACGGCTACTAGGTAGTTAGTAGACGCTCTGTGGATATGCACCTGTGTGTATCGTGCACTAAGGCAAAAGGCAATATTACTACTATGTAATACCGCACTCAAAGACCTGTACAATATCACACCTTACTCAGTGCCCGATTTTGTGTGTTTCGATAGTCTAGACTCCCAATCGAACAGGTACAACAGGGAGCAGCAGCAGATTCCAAAACAGAGACATATTCGAAGCTAAATCGTGTTCAAAGTGTAATGGGTGTTTGTAAAGGCCCGATGTTTCCCCAAGATCAACAACAACACCATGTATGCATAAACCGATGTAAGGGAGGGACAAAAGGAAAAATATCGCAGGTAAATATAATACCACAGAGCCTACTCAGGAAACAGCGCCACATTAACCTATCCCAGATACATAAAGTACTTAAACGACCACAGCGCTTATCCCCTCGTTGACTACATATCATCGTCAAAGTTGGCTCTTGGGCCAATGATACTACTAATTCTGTGAATAGTCGGTGCGATAGGCTAGTTGAACTTACTGCCCAGTGGTCCACATGTGGCACTGTAGTGCGAGTAGGTGGTCGAGCCCAGATACATGCATGTTGAGGCGGGAGACGATTCCTGTTCAAATCTTTCGCAGGGTCATGGTAACCTTACGGCGTACGCATCTGTTCGTTCCCTTTTTTTCCTATTCATAAACGGTGGTTTATGATGGTTCGATGGTGGTGGCCGGCAAGGGGGTCCTCAAATCTAAATTTCATCAAATGACTACGTATTGCACGTATGAAGCGTATCTCTCCTCTAGGTATCATGGGCTAACGAAGGGTTAATTGCTGGAAAGCCATCTCAGCTACGTAGTAGATGTTGCAGCTTGGTCATCCGTGCATCGGGACAAGACGTGCAAAAACTATCTGCCGGATGAATGATACTGGTAGAACAGCAAATCGATGCATACTGTACGTGGTGCAGTGTAGTACACACTCCCTACTGACCTTTCTTTCTTTCTTACCATGTATGCATATCAACAGGCACGGCGGCAGTGTCTCCCAACCTAAGAACAAGATACCTTAAATTGGATCACTACCTATTATAAGCAACATACTACACAGATCCAGCACATTGCTACTATACCGGGTGATCGATCGAATTACAAGATTCTTACTATTACGCGCGTTAGAATATGCTAATGCTGGATGTAGGTCTTGTTGAATCAACACTCTTCTTTTCTCTTCTGTTTTCATTACTCGTAACAAATATGATGACTGACTCTGAAGATCTCTATTCACTCGAGACCAAACATCTCAGTAGCCTAGTCCAGTCGAGCAAAATGCCACTGAACCTATCAGGGATATAATGGGGAAATGAAACCCAATACGACTCAGTTGCCTGCCCTTTGTCTATGAGCCGGCCTGGTACTTCCAGCAGGTAGCAACGCTGACTGAGATAGACTGCGTGGCTACCAGCATGGCTTGTCCGCACTTGAAGCTGGCGAGGGGGTTGAAGCAGGGTACCATGTATCTTAGGCACCGAGCAACAGGTCAGTAGATTGGTGGCTATGTTGCTATTATGATATGTAGACTATGGGCGACGTCGCATACCGATCCAACTCTGGTTGACGGATAGGTAAAAAGTTTAGGCAAGTCTGATCCGCGCCCATTTAAGGAGGTTACAGTCTTTGGGCTCTTACACGTAGGCTTCTCAATAGGTAGGTATATAGGTACACACCCCATACACACTTTATTTATTTCCCAGTTTGGAAGTTCTCCATCGATTTGACTGGGCGGCCGGAAGCGTTTCGAAGGGATAATAGATGGATCGATTAAGACGTAGCTATAATAATATGCATCCCATTAATATTTTCCCCTTATTTCTTATTTTTTTTTTTTTCGAGAATGTTGCCGGGACGCTAGTTAACTTTTATCGTTCTTTCAAAGAATTAAAGAACATCTGTCTGTTTCAAATTTTCTCCTCTCCGAAAGCATCGATCATGATGGTATACACGCCTGTGCATGCGTCTACTAAGTACTACGAAGATTTGGTCGCATTGGTGAAGACCCTGCCCTAGCTGTCTAACCTATACTAGTGTAGTGCGGGCGGGGAGGGAGCTAATGGCGTAGAGGTAAGGGGGTGACAATAATTAAGGGCGCATCGAGTGAATTTCTGGGTGAGTGGAGGATGCCTAGTGTAGTGTACAGCGAAAAGGCGCGGAAAGGGACTGCGCCATTCTGCTTGCGACGACAACACCGTTACTTTTTTTTTTTTCTTTCTCGTGCTTTGCTTTACTCTACTTTCTTCGTTTTTTGCAGCCAATCAGACGTGTTGGTCGAATACCACAAGTCTTCCACTCCCCACTTTTATGGCTACCTCCGTTTGCTAAGACATGTCCGTTAGGTTAGTGTCCTCTTCCAACCTTATGGAAATACCTAGTAGTAAACGCGAAGGATGGATGTGTACACTGTCAACGTAGTACATTAATAACCCCCTTCCATACTTCTCGACGAGCTAACCTGCCTGGCTCGACTGCACACCTTTTTGTGGGTATGGAATAATCTCGTTAGATTAGTCGCGAAAATGGAGGACTGATAGTTAGATGGATGGATGGATCGTTGGGATAACAACCGCATGACTGTGTCTTTCATTCAATTCTTAACTTTGCATGTTTGGCTTTTGACTTTTGGCTCCCACTCAAAACCTACATCACCACCACCACACTAAGCCACCTCTTATCCACCCGTTTGCGGGATTATCAAGTAGCGTACCTTGCGGGCGTTTGCTGGGGGCCGACATTGGTAGCTTATTTGGAACATAGGGAAGGATTTGCCATATGAGTCGCCACTGCGCTCGCTTCGTTGCTGCTGATATGCTCAATTCCATGGGTAACTAGCAAGTCAAGCGGATCGTAATTTACTTGCTGTAGCCCTTGCTCTATCAGATACTATTACATTAGTATGCTAGTAGGCTGGCGCTGGTGACATGGTGGCTCGCTAGGTATGGATGGTCATTTGTTCCTTCGTTCGTGTTTCGAGACCGCAACAGACCAAATGCCAAACAATGCGTTTTCGTAATTTATTTGTGGCATGTTGATATTAGACTGCGCCGGCATGCCGGTGCATTAGTAGTCAAGGTTCGGCGGCCAGGAAAAGTAATATACCCTATATTTGGGTAGTGTAGAAACTTCGGAGCCTTGTTACAATGGCAAACGGTCCGTCTAGCTTGTGGAAAGCCGGTCATGTTACCTGTTCACTCCTAATCACGACGGCCAGCTCACGTATAGTGGTGTAGGTAGGTATTACAGTTACGCTAATAGTCCACAGAGGGACAGACAATGTGACTTAGAGCCTAATAGCTCTCCAGCGAGTTGCATCAGTATCGAAGATCAATCAGCAACCCAGGTGAGATTGGAAATCCTTTTTCTTGAACCACCAAGGACTAGCACTATTTTCGCAGCCTCGCAGGTACTCTCTTCCCCTACTAGTAGACACTGCCCTGGAAACAGGAGGCAACATCCACATGAAAATGAGGGGCTTGTCCCGAGAAAGGCATGTACTAGTAAGACATGGGGTAGGACATTCACTAGCGAGTTATGGTGAATGAAAGATGTCGTTGCGCATGTCTAGGATACGACTCAACCGCACTAGACGAGATGCTAAGATGACAGTATGACGAAGACCCAACAAGCCATCGATTCAGATACGACCTGTAAAATAGAGGGGGGGGCAGAAACAAATATGCACTATGGCTGCGAATGAGGGTCGAGATGGTTGTGGTCGTGAGGATGAGGGGCATTTCTTCTCGGGCTCCACGTCGGGGCCCTTATTACGGAGCGGTGGACGATCCCAGAGCCTTGGATATATTCGGCCAGATGTCGAAAGAATTTCTTGCTACTTTGGTGGATATGACTGGAGAGGTACGACACGGGCTCTCTTGGCTAATACGGCTCGAACTTGGAAACTGTGCATGAGTCTGCATGAGGAGCTCCATAAAGAGCGAGCGGCGATAGCTCACTGCCAGCCTGACACCGGGGACATTCTCCACACCCAGAGTGCACAAGGGAAAACTGCTCATTGGTATTACGGTAACAAGAAACGGATCCGGACAGCGGATGGAAATTTTCGGGTCATTAGCTTGCGCGAGCACACTACGCACTCATTATTAATAGACAATAGACGATAGCGAGGCGTTCCAGAGATGGACCGAGGGAGAAGTGCCTCAATGTACGTAGGGTTAGTATGCAAAGTCATTTTGATGCTAGTTAGCCCACGACACTTCCATCGCCCGAGGTTCGAGACACGATGGAGCCATGTCTCCCGCCAGGTAGAGCATAAGGTAGCGTCAGCACATATTACGGAAGTTGTACGGGAATGGATTAACGAGTAATATTAGTGGCTCAGAATTCCGGCGCGCAACTAATTAAGGTATCGATAGAGCTGGTTGTGATGACGGAGCCACATGCCTACAACTCCATGACTTGCTTCGCTTCGTTTACTGTATCAGGGTGGTACAGTGGCACACTTCTGAGCTCCACAGTACAAGCCGTTGAACCTCGTACGAGCGTCTCAGGGAGCATGGTAACGCCAAGCCGATGCAGGTGTCAGCGCTTGAGCGGTCGTAGGATGGCTCACAGAATCCTCAGACCAGAGTAGAACTTACCATCAAACTCTTATTGGCGACGCTGGTGGCTGCCAAACAGCTGAAATGTCGGTCGGTTGGACACATCCCCGTCAAAACGCAAGCTTGCTAGGTTAGGTGCCAAAGTTGATGATTGATCAGCTCGGAAGGGGATCTAGGGAAAAGGGAAAAGCTAGGCGATGCTAGCTTGCAGGGGAGGGGTCTACATATGCAATTAACAATGCAGCCGGCTATTGAAAGATGAATACGTCTGTCCGCGGCAGACAGTCAGGCTACGCGCGCTATTAGCTTTTGGTCATGGTTGAAGTCCCTCGCTTTGCTGTGAGCGCTCGTGCGGATACCTAATACGCATACCGGTACTACAAAGGCGGCTCTCGTCTCGGACATGACATTTCTTTTTTGCACCAACGGCTCCTTTGCATGGGTGACATATAACAAATAATTGGGCCACACGGCGTTAGGTCCATCGTGCAGAGCACCCAGTGAAATTCATGGTCACTGAAACTCGTCATCTTGGTCGTCATTTATGGGAGTAGTTGCACGGCGAATGACAACAGGTGAGACTTCGCTCGTAGATGAGTGAGCCGTTGATTGCACTAGCAGGCTAGGATGACTCCTCTAGGAGGCCCAGGCGAGTGGGCAGACGGAATAGACAATATCATTCAAGCCATTGGCCGACGTCGTACTGGGGCAGACCTGGGGCAACCCCCAGCTGCTTGGGCCGTATGGTGTGGGAAGTACTTGCTGGCGACGCTGCACTGTGGCACCCAAGCTTTTGGGAGCTTGCACCACGAGGTTCCGGCCACTCCACCATTCGTCAGAGAGGTTCGGCGGCGGGACAGCGAGAGCATGCGCTTTCGTTGGTGATGGTGCAGTAATGGTGGACGCGCGCAATAAGCACCAGAGTGGAGGATGGATTGACATGCTGGCCATCCGACGGAGCATTGCCCGTCTACTACTACTACTAGTAGTCCACATCCTCCGATTAATTGACTGCAGCGCCCTCCCCTGGCGTGACTCCTGTGGCCGAGACAATGATGCAGGACTGGAGGAGTGACGAGTCATTGCCTACCGCCGTAGTGGTGGTGTTCTACTAGTAGAGTGCTTGAGTGTCCAGAATATCGCCGGGTGGCCCGACCAGCCACTATGGCCCGAGGCTCGTCATCGTGGTGCGGATGACCCGGCAATGTGATGATCATTGGCACTAATGACGGCCAGATGAACGGGATTCGAATCCGCAAAGAAAAGAAGCGAGGGAGCTAGATACAGAAAGACGGAGTGAGAGAAGATGAACTGCAGTCATCATCATCATCGTCACCACCACCCTCATCATTTATTTTAGATAGTGTATACGGAGTATGTATGTTGTTGTTGTTGGCTCCCATACAAAACACGCAGCGCATGGTAGTAGGCTTATCGATGTACCTACAACTACACTGGGGCCTAGTGGGAGGAGACGCCTCCAATCACCCGCTTAGGTGGTGTTGTAAGCCTACATAGGGACCTATACCGCGCTAAATGATATCGACTAGCGCTCATAATACAGTACAAAATGCCGTAGTATCAACTACTATTTCGAGTTAGTATTCTGTCTTTAAATACGTTTGTATGCATTACTTAAGTACCTATTGAAGTTAGGAAGCCTACCCTACCAGCGATGAACTCGAGTATGTTTACCTTTTGCGGATAAGATAACTACGATAGGCACACTTTGCCATATATTAGGTATTTCAGTAGTTAGCTGTACTGCGGGACATAATCAGGGGGTGTCGTTAACACCTCTTGCTACTGTCCCGCTAAGGTCGACCCTTCCCTACTGCGTACAATGGTGTAGTACCTGCCCTACTATTATACTCCCTGTAACGTACGGAGTACATACCTTATTTTGTGATGAGTTAGGTAGAGTTCGTAGCAATGCCCAGCTACAAGCCCGCCAGTAAATTGCCAGTAGTACAGTCCTACATGGATAGTGTACAGCCGACAATCGTTTAATAACTCGTACTGAATGGTATCGAATTGCAAGAGAACAACTTGAACCCTCTCGTACGGACATTGGCTGACGTTACAATGCGGCTTCCTTCCAAATACCAGCAGGTATACAGTCCACAGATTCGAGGATCATTTCACCCAGTTCATGATACGAACATTTTGTCGATGCAATCACACAGCCGATCCGCTCGGATACGACCGCCTGGCCTGCGCCAAACATGTGAAACTATTGAGCAGAAACACAGGTGGAGAGACTGATCCATTTGTAGTGTCCTGGGCAGCATGCCTAGGATAAACGCCAACAAACGACGATGATATGAGCGCATGATCCAAAACGCCGCAACAAGGGACATTTCCCAAGTCGGTGTGATCCGCGGCAGAATGATACTTCAGCAGCTTCCACAAGTGTGGCACAATTGACCAGGAGTCGCAAGGTGAACAGCCGGCCCGGGGGCCACGGGCAACACCAGCACCAGCACCAGCGCCAGCGACACCCGGTCTCCCTGCCTCAGGCGGAAAGGGGCAGCAGGCAATCCAGACCATTGAAAGGGGGTGGTTTGGTTTGTTCATCGATCACGATTCCACGCAAGCGAGCGGCCCCTACTACGGTGATGTGCACTATCTGTGCAGTAATTCGTCGCACCGAAGGACAGCGAGTCAGGAGTCAGCATGCCGATAGCCCGACAAGCATCATGTCCGTCGCCTCGTGGTGAAGTCGAGCTTAGTCCTTCAGAAACTTCAGAAACACGGCAACAAGGGCGATCAGGTGCAGCGTGGATTCGGGCAGCCAATCACGTAACTCGGTCATGTACTTGTACTGTGCAAAGCGGCTGTTTCGGGGCCCATTTTCCCACGCTTTTCCGGGCGTTTGAATACCATCCAGGAGTTGGGTGGGCTGGATGAGTTGGATGGGTACAGAAACTAACTACTATAGTGTAGTGTATGTAGGTGCGTGGACTTACCTACAAGTATTGGCTCTCATATTTACTGGCCGATAGTAAGTTTGCAAGGTACTTGTAGTAGGGTAAGCATGTTAACATGCCCAGCACACGATACAGATATATGCTGCAATCCTCCTAGCGCTGAGCTACAGTCAGGACGTAAGTATCTTGCAGAAACGCCCTCCCTGTATACGTGTTACATACACCACCACTGACGTCGTCGAATTGCGAGAACCCGCCAGTCCTTTTAATCAATCCGCTGGTGAGAGTCACGAACGCCAATCCTTAGACGAGGGGCTCTCGGCGATTCTAGACTGCATACCTCTCTCTATACACTACACTAAATACTAAGCGGCATTTTCCAGTCCGTTCTGACCGACGATGATGTCTGACCACAGCCTGTTTGATCATGCAGCCAGCAGCATCACGCAACATGCCGCATTCCCCAGAAGTGCCCAGAAAATACCCAGAAAATTACCCAGCTGCATAATGGGACTTACGTCAAGGTAGTCCTCTGCAAGGAGGATACCGTTGGCATCTCTCACCGTTTCACTTTCGCCTACCTACTTGGGGCAACCAACCCGGCGCGCGAACGAGCATCTCTGTTCCTTACGTTGCCAAATAAAGCACGGTGCGGTGCCGGCCCTGGCCATTTGCGGTATCTGCTACATAGTAGGTGGTGAGGATCGATGGCAGGCGGGGTGGCATCTTCGAAACACGATTCACGCGTAGTGCAACTAACATGCCAAATACGAATGACGATACGTGTAGGTTTCCTTTGCAAGTTAGCGTTCAAGCAGAAAGACATGGCATTAGCTATATTTCCGCGAACCACAAAGATCACCGAGCCCCGCCGAACTATCGCACTATGAGCCCCAACAACCAACACCAGGTCATCCTCCCTAGAATCTGGATTATAGGACAAACAGCACTTGTTTTTGCTTTCTCTATTGTTTTTCCGGTTCGACTCGGGTGGAATATGACAGTAGAGATGAAAAGGTCGCATTGCCTCATCATGCCGTTCGGGCGCAGCGGCCGTACTCTTCGCTCTAAACCCTTCAGATCTTTGACACTCCCCCCACGGTTCCATTCAACTCTCTTGTGACCACCTTGAGCTCACTGCAGCAACCCTTTAGGTATCGCCCCGCCATCAATTGTAATTATAGCAGCAAGGGCTCCTGCGTCAGCTTTTCACGTGACATTTGCTCCAAGCATCTTTTAAGGACTACAGACCATCCAGTATATCTGAAGCGACAAGGTTCGGGTATACTTTCATTGACTGCTTGGAGCATGTCAACGTGATGTACCCTCACTACAAATCGGGTCCTTTGCATAATCGCTCAGCGGCGCGCTTGTTCAGTGTCTAGCGCCTCCCTTGATTTACAAGATCCGGCTGAAAGCAGCCGTCCCCCGAGAATACGTCCTACAACAGCTTCTCCTCTCGCCCAGGTAGTTCTCGTCATTTTTGATGCTACACACAAGTGGCGTGTGCATTATGCTCGAATATTATTACGTGTCGTCGCTCAAGAGCTGGACAATGTCACCAGGTAATCTGTGTGCGATATGTTCAATACATAAGGGATAGGTACCTGCTATACCTGTCAAAAGCTTTCATTCCGGTTCTCTTATCATTGTCGTTATTTCAAACCAGTTACTGCTACCTGAAATATCCCTGAGGTTAGCACGGCTGATGTATACTGATATATTCATAGGGCAACACAGGTAGCTTAACAACACCATGCCATATCTACTAGAATTTCCCCTCGTAGACGCTACTCAAGTCGATGAGAGCTAGTCACATCAATGGTTCAAGATTAAAGGCGTCCAACCACCCCGCAATGCAGGCCTTCAGCCGCGCAGTAGTCGGTAACCCCAAGCCCGCGACACGCATTTCAGCTTTGTGCCAGGCTTTCTTGGGCGCTGTTTAGAGGGACTTTTTAAACAAGCGCCCTTTGTATGAAAAACATCAACGAGATTAGCTGGTCGGGAAGCACTTAAACACGCGTTCCCTTTCTTAGCTCCGTCACAGCCTGCGATCGAAAGTCCTGCTCGTAATATACTGCACTCGTTTCACCTTATCCAATCGGATTTCACCCACGGGACTCCCTCTAGATCGGATATGTATTCAAAGTGTCGCTCACGATGTTATGGTCCCAGCGCCTCACTTAGCTTGACGTAACGCATGATTTCAAACGCTCATCTTCTTTCTTTCTTTCTCTCTCTTTGTCAAACGAGGAATCTCCCTGGTACCGCAACGTAACGCAGCCTTACTAAATTCAATTTGATACCACTAGTATACGGAGTACCAAGGCACAATATTAACCTATGTGTTCATTCTTTTCACACCGAGCTAGTAGTAAAAGTACCGCCGGCTGACTTGGGACGACGACCGAGCCGCTAGGGACTGTTGACCAAGCATGGATATGAACCATTACGGCGGGAATAGCACACTACACCAAAGATCTCGAATGGAGCCACCTCTTTAGGCAGTCGTCGCTTCGAAAATGCCAAAGTTCTTCGCTTCGCTCGGGGTTCGATTTCCGGAAGCTCCGCCAAAGTTGCAATTGCAATAGTTCTGCGATTGATATTACTATTGACGAGGTGACGTTACAGTGTCTCGCCAGTAAGCCGAGTGGTGAGTTTGGGGAATATCAACTCCATATTCGTGTAGCTCCACGACATTGACCTCCTGCCTGAACCTCTTCGCTGAGCATAACATCATTTATAGGCGGCTACGGGCCAATCCGTCTCTGCAACTATGTATTACACCTCGGCCGTGGGGGAGTGTTGTCGCTCTTCGAAGGACGATAGGCCACATCCCCTTATAGGGTTCACATCTCAATGCGTTCACCTTGGATGAACCGTGGGGTATCGACAGAAGCCAGCGAAATCTCTTTCCAGAAGACAACCTAGAACAACCTGAAGAAAAATAGAATTTAGATCCTGGCTATATAAGGGCCCTGCATTATAGTATGACACACGATGGTAAGGCTTAGGTTAATGGGACACTTATAGGTGGAAGAAGTTAAGGTTTGTTTCTCCCTGAGCTAAGCGGAAGAACATCAGGTATTGAAGTGAACTCATGTGCCAGTGCCCATGGCAGGATTAGACTGCCAGGAGATAGTCTGCACCCACACTTCCCGAGGCCTTCAGGCTTCGAATTGTCATAATTTTAGATGGGGGATTGAGTGATCACGAGAAAAGGTAGTTCGAAGGAAATCAACCGCATGTTGCCTGTTTGTCTCTGTTGTTGCAGGCCTTCCCAAATCCTCCATTATATCCTCTTTGTTAGCTAAGCCACCTTGTTGGCTGACTAAGTACTATGATCGTGGCTTGCCCACGCCACTTCAGTATATAAGCAGTCAAGATCTAGAATCTGCCTCAGTAACGATACATTTGTTTGCTCCAAATGCACACAAATTTTGTTGGTAGTTGTACACCAGCTTAGAAACTAGTCAGTTAAGAGCTTCACACCTTAACACCGAGCCTTGGCTGGATAGCTCCTGTACCGTGACAACCAACTTGGAGATAGCAGGGCTTTCTATCATTGGACGATCTCGAGCAAGTACTAAGGAAGTGTTGTTTGGACTGCCGAGCTATATCAGTTGAAATCTAAAGTATAGAGATATCTTCATTGTAGAAATCGTCACATGTGACTGCCAAAAACGAGCACGGAAACGAGCAACATAAGAACACACCTTTGACGATTACGACTCACAGGAATTAAATCGAACCTACAATTGCTGAAGCAAATAAAGAGTAAACTACCCGGGGAAGTTAGCCGTCAAGGCATAAATATACGAGATACATCAAGTTCGTAATGATGTGTGTTTCAATTATCCGCGCTGCCAAAAATCCTAGAATTCCCCTTTTGTTTGCCCATAACGACCGGTAGATAAGAGCTCCGGCTATTATGACTTAGCTTATAATCAGGAAGCGTACTCCTACATGAAGAACACCGTCAACTGCCTCTTATATAAGGTTCTAAATTTCGGAAGACATACGCTTCGAAAGATTCAAAGGCCCGTAATTTAGAAGAGAGGCTCTCCGGTGATCAGGTTATCTTATAGAAAGCAGACCTAATATGCTTTATTAATATATGCTGGATTCCCCTCTTCGCTTGCTTCTGGAAGGGACGAGGGGCTAGCCAGTTGAGCAGTATACGTTACGGCTATTAGCCCTTTCTATCTACCTGCTGTGCGTTGCAATATTAAGATGAGCGAGACCCAATCAGAAGTGAATGTGGAGAAGAATTCGCAGGAGGGTAAATTGGCTTGGTGTCGAGGGCAGCGTGCTTCAGGATGCCTCAACCCCGAGGAGGATTTACGGTACCACCGGCCGATATCTCCCTGTCGGCTTGCTGTCCGATCGACCGGTCATAGATCGAACGTGTCGAGCTCCGGGTGGACTAACCGATAACTTAACGTTGCTCGCGGAGCCCGGATAAGCTATCTACGGGTGCCACTTTTGCAGCTTGACCCCCTTTCCGAGGACGGCCAACTGTGATTGGTGCGGGCCATAGCGTATAAGTAATTATAAGACAGGAAACGCCTGTGGCTGAACAGATTCAGTAGCCTGAAGGCGCTTGATCTTTTAGAGGGCAAGAACTATGTTTCCGCCTGTCTTTTCGTTCCGCGCTTCACGCGTCACGACTTTTAAATACCGACATGGAATTTGACGCGTTATGGCTCGTTGCTTTTGCCGTTAGCGGTGCGAGCTCAGCCTCATGGACTTTGATAGCTGACAATCAGCTGAGCACGCGATACATGCCGTGGACACGTTGAATACTCGGAATAAGCCATCGGGTCACATGTCCCCTGAGATGTACTGAGTGTGGAAAAGTAGACGCCGATCTTATACCCAGTTGATTGAGATAATTCTTTCTCAAGCAAGCTGAAAATATGCAATGGATGGTTTGAATGTAACCTTCTCCGCTTCGTCTTGAGTGTCCTTGGCGCAGTGATTGGAAATATCCAGGCGGCTTTCAACTCAAAGTCTGCCGTTGGAGTTCCGTGATAAACGAGAAGTGATATTGGAGGAACAATTTCAACAGAGAGATAAGAAGGGAAGAACCAACAGTGTCTGGCAGACTCTTTGTAGGAGGAAGGACCCTCATGAGGATGGTCACAGGGTCCCTGCCTCAGCAGGAGGTACAGGTAGCCCGGATCAAAATATACCGTATTAGTGTGAGACTTTTGACAGAAGTTCCAATCGTAGCGGTACCCTTGGGACTTCCAGCCATCGTTGACCAGACACCCCAGATCAAAGTATTCGCGTATCTCATTGGGCATAGAGGCCCGCAGTCGAAGTCAGCTACCTAATCCTGCATATTTGTAATCAAAAAATACAGGGATAGTGAGCTGTCGATTAGGGGTAAGGATGGTACCGACAATGCGGCTCTGCGTTGATTATTGTTCCCATCAGCATGCTGCCCACCCAGAACCATTTCAGCCCCCAACTAAACATTTGGATACTACACAACTTCGAGGATTCAGTGTAATTAAGTAGTGGTAACAGATATTCTTAAAAGGGTGTCCTAGAAGACATAGCTATAAGAACCCGAGTCCTTCCAACCGAGAAGGATGGCTTCAAAAAGTGCTAGCACCAAGCCCCAACCGCTATATTACCTCTACTTAGAGGTAAACTATCAACAACCCATCGACAGTCCATCATTCCAGCACCGAGTCTCCGACGGTTATAATGAGCTCACAATCCAGCACAGCTGTAGGCGCAGGTCGTAAGCCCGACATTTACTAGGTTGCACTGCTACTACTAGAATCCAGACTGAACAGCTGACGGCCATAGCTCTAAGCCAACACATTGAATCCGCCTCGACGCAGCCCAGGACCTCCAAATTTCTTCAGCAGATATATCAATCGTCCTCGCCCTTGAAATACAAGATCAATGTCGACATTGTGGCCATTCATAGCTATACAAAGGGTACAGATCTGCCATGGACTTTTCGTGTACCTTCATCAAACAGGAAACCCAGCCCTCGTCCACCAACGACAGTTGAAAAAATATTCGAAATTCGAACCTTTGATCATGCGCGAAATTTCATCAGTAATAATATCTCTAATATGGCAAAACAAGCAACCGGACAGCCTCAGCCATCTACAGGTGCCGCGCAGACGAACCAACAAGACACCGCAACTGCTCGTCAACAGCAGCAACAAGGGATTGATATTGAGCTACCAGTTGTGCAGGGCAACGTCCAGCTGAACCTTTCTCTACCCGTCGGGAATGACGGTCCTGTGCGTCATTCTGGAATTGGAACCCGGGAGGTTAATTGGATCAAGGATCTGCTGCCCGGGTCCTTTCCTAACGCAAGAGTCATGCTTTGCAGCTTTGAGTCTTCTTCTGACGTACCAGCCGTTGCTTCTACATTGATTAAAGAACTGCAAATTCAAAGGAAGGGTATAACGCCTATTATGAGTCGACCCATCATCTTCATTGCGGATGGTGTTGCGAGCATTGTTGTCGGCGAGGCACTACTAAAGGATGCCGATTTAACCACAGCCACAGTTGGCCTTATTCTTTGTATGTGACCCATATGATACGAGGTTTGAGAAGTCCTTGAACCTTCCCGAGCTTCCATTGGATCCTTGTATGTGAACATGCTAACCCAGTCACTCTAAGTCTGCCAAGAGCCCCCTTCGAAAGATGTGCTGAACATTGCAAAGCACAATATTCTCATCACTCAATTCTACGACAACAGCGTCGCGGAAGGCAAAGAAGCTCGCTATACTGACCCGCTTATCCAGAAAAAGAAGTTGAATTGCACTAAGGCCGAACTTGGAAGGTTCAGAAGCTCTGAAGACTCTAACTACCTTGACGTCAAGGCCACTATAACGAACCACATCAATTTTATTCCAACACGGCGTCTCTGGGATGAGATTTTAAGTCGAGGGGATCCCCAGAGGTTGGAAGAAGTGAGAACGCAAATTTGGAAAGGGGCGCAGATTGATAAACAAAATTCGCAAGGGCAGACCGCCTTGCACTTGGCCATCGGAGTCAAAAGCCTAGAAAAAGTGAAGTTGCTACTCGAAAGCGATGCTGACGTTAGTGTTAAGGACAGCAAGGGTCGATTGCCCATCGAAAAAGCGATAGAGGAAAACGATTTTGGGATCGTCTTTGCACTTCTAGAACGAGGCGCTGGCCCGGATGACAAGTACAAGGCTCAAGTGAAAAAAGATTCACAGGTGAATGAAGAAATCAAGAAACTTCTCGCCCAAGTAACCTTCTTTATTGGTCCCTCAACCCGACACGACGATGACAAATGGATCAGCAAGTCAAAGCAGGACAGTGTACCTGATGACTGCCGAGACGCAATGACATGGTTTAATGCTACAGTGAAGACCTTCGAATTGAGGTGTAACAAGAACGCAGGAAACTCCACATGCGAGAATAAGACAGAGTATCATACTTCAAGAACCTTATCGGTTTCAGAGTTGCTCTACGAAAAAGGAGGCAATGAGCTGATAAACGAGGAGCTGGGTGAAAACAAATGGAGGTGGTATCATCTCCCAGTCAACAATGTAAGCCATGATGATCATCCGACGGATTCAATATACTGACATGGTCTATAGATGGATTGGGTCAACGTAGGTTAAACTATTATTTTGAACAAGGATTAAATTAACCAGGAAGATAGGCACTGCTGTTTCGTCTCCAAGTTGACAATGAAGATGGTCGGCTCTCCGGTACAGAGCATCGAGGACCACATCCACATACCTTATTTCTCCAACCAAGAGGTAATGTGCTTGATCGGGTCAGCGCTTCAGACACACCCTGCTTCTCTCTCGTACTTACTTGTTAACCGACTATTAGGGCGGCTGGAAGATCACCACGGTCTTTGTGAGTAAACAATTCCTATTACTGAAATTTCAGGCATCTTTCCAATTTTTAAGTCCGCATAAGACAATAGGCAGCGAGCAGGGTACTGTCGTTGAATATACTTCCTTAGAGCTGCTCTGACATGCTATAGACGCCTTACCTGCATTTTGAGACAAACGCAGGTCGTGTTAGGCTTAGACATGCGATCAGGCGAATGAAGAGGTACAGGCGCGGTCTTGCCGATGATTCTACGATTGCAACTACTGGGGAGAGCTTGGATCTAAGTACCCCCGGCCAAAACGCCAACAAAAATCATGACGACATTGAAATTTATAAGGGAGAAAACGACAAAAGCAGCGACGAAAAAGACAAAGCTGACGAACATGGTGACGATAACGAGGAATCTGACTCGGATTCTGGAGAATATCACTACACCGTTAAGTTACAGCGCAAGGCTTCCAAATTCAAGAGTGAGTCGTACTCGATACATGCAAAGATGTTGCTTACACCTCTCAGAAAATTTTCAGGGGTTTCAAGACCAGATCAGAGATTATCAGGAAGCGCTAGGCGAAGAAAACTCGGAATGCGACAGGCTGATAAACGCATACTTTGCCCGAAAGACTCATCATCTACATATACGGCGGACCCTTGATCAATTCTATTATATGAGCATTGAGGACACCAATGTCCGTGATGCCAATCAAGTTGTTCAGCGTTATGCTGTGAAAGGACTCCGGAAGATCGGGAAAGAAGAGGTAATGTCGAGTAAGCTGATCATGGTGGATCAACTATGGCTTTGGATGCTTCAGAATCGGGAGAAAACCAAGAGTCTGTCACCTCTTTGCACTTTCAAGGAAACCACCGTATCTGACGCTCGTTAGACATCGTCATCACCAGCTTCCCTCAGGCGTGGCCTCCAGACAAGGAGTCTAAAGCCGATACTGTCGATCTAAAGGAGCAAATCGACAAATATCTTCACCGGAAGTCAAGAGAGGCAATTGAATCCGTGAACCAGCTCACATCAGTTATCATCCAGGAATGCACTCGGGTTTTCGGGCCGTTCAAAAGACAATCTGAACCTGGGTTCTCAGATATGTTCGATTCATCTATAAGCGATGTGGTCCGTGCATTAGTCCGGATTATACTTTTTGATTGCACTAACCGTGATATAGAATGACAGTCTATCAAGTATTTACGATGGGCTGCCTGGTATGTTGTCGAATGATGAAAGCGGCGAGAAATTGATGCAGGACCATCACTATGATGAAAAGGAAAAGAAGAATCGTAAGAAAGCAAAGAGTAAAAAGGACGCAGAGAGTGCTCGGCATGAGATTGACAGAGAAGTCGAGCTTCTTGTTGAGATTCAAGACATCCAGGATGAACTTGACATCATCAAGATGGTCTTGGACGAGCAATGCTCGGTTCTAACCGTTCCACAGGACCGGGCTGATGGCCACACGAAGTCCAACGAAACTCTTTCTAATGAAACTTTTCCCAAGGTGGACGGAAAGCCTGTCGACTACTATACCACGGCTAACAAAAAAACTGTCGAGGCCATGCGTGTGCGTGCAGCAGACGTGTACCGCCGGGTACGTTACCCCGAGGTTTAGCAGAGTTTTGATCCTAATGGAGTCTAGATTAACCACTTGATCGATCTGAAACAGAAACAAGCGAACCTTCAAGAGGCACGGTACGCAAGGGAAGAAGCTACCAGCGCCGCCAAAGAGGGCAAGGTAATGATGATATTCTGGTATTATACCTGAAATTGGAATTAACGGGTTTACAGACCATCCTAGCATTGACGATTGTCAACATGCTATTTGTGAGCTCTCCTGTAACTTGCAGAAACTTGATTGGGCTAATGAAGATGATGTAGCTCCCGCTTTCTTTCTTATCTAGCTTCTTTGCCCTCGAAATTACCGAATTCCCCAAAGACCCCGAAACTGGGGAGACTTCACTGAGCCTAGCCTGGGCCTCCAAGTACATCTGTAAGTAGACCTCGCTGCCTGGCCGTTCAAAAGCGACAGCTCTAGATGTAGTCCGTTTCTGATACATCGTAGTCGGCATATCCCTCGCGATTGCCGTTCCATCTATTGCCCTAGCACTGGCCATTGGTCCTTTGGAGGGACCTGCCAAAAGACTTTGGCACACTCTGAAAAGCTGGGGCACAAGATTCCTTGCGCTATTCGCAGTTACTTCCGTCGGTCTGATCTTTATAATACCTTTATCAATTACCATGCTTGTATACGCCTGCGTCGAACATCGCCGCCGCAAGCGCAGATTAAATTATGGAGGATACTGGGGCTGGGGTGGCGGCTGGGTGTAGCGTTCATCCGCTGATACTCCAACAGGCGGGACAGTAGATAGTTCTGCCGAATAGAGTTCGCCTAGCCCTAGGCGAAATTCTCTATTCTCTTCAGACTTAGGACGCCATGAATAGTCCGTTTGCATCTGATTCTTCATATTTACGCTTGGAAATCAAGAGATCAACAATTCGCTTGTATATGATGCTCCATAATCGAACATGAAGATTCTGTAACTTTATGATTGCTGAGTTTATCTTAGAAAATTGCAAGAGAGGCTTCAGGAAGAAAATGTGCCCTCGTTGGATCTGGAACCTGGCCGTAGAAGTTTCAGAAGGCTCGGGTAAATAACTGTACTGGCTGCTTTGATAGGCGTTTCTGGAGGTAACATGCCACCTAGGGACAACAACAAACACAAGTCGTGCACTTCGCATTTTGTAAATTTGGCAATGATGACAGAGTAGTTTTGAGCAGCTACATAAGTACGATATTGAAGAAATTTGTGTTGCCCCGAGTGGACAACATATCCCTTTCGCCGAATGAAGTGAAAGCCAGATTAGCGTCGCCATCACCGACTTCGATATGCCTCCTGGGACATATACTCTATATCGTCCCAGGTCCGTCACATGGCTCTTCGCCGAACTCCAAATGCTTTACAATATCGCACGTCTGGTTTGATCGCAGAGGCCTTGGGGGTGAACGAGGCTGGTATCGCTAATCTTTGTCTTGTTGAATATTTCAAGAACATTCCCTGTCGACTCGGACGTGATATGCCTACCTACCGACCGGACAACAAGGCGGAGAGTTTTGGAATAGACGCTCGAAACGTTCCCGTTCGTCATCATGCGCGACCTGGAACTGTTCAGGTTATCCTGTACCTAGGCTTTAAAGGCCCAACCCAATGCCAAGAACCAAAGGACCCAACAAGGGGTTGTTGACAATCACTGTAATCCCGCTCCCGCAGTTGAGATTCCCCTGGAAATTATCGAGCAGAAAGTAGAAAGATAGAACGAATCCATATCAGAGCGATCACTGACGCACTTGAAGCCTCATGAGTTATACGGTCGGTAGCTGTTTCGGAAAAGACGAGTTCGAAGTCCGATACTTACTAAATGCTCACTAAAGCTCTTATTCCAGGAGCACAGTCACCAGTGTTGAAATAGTGTATTACAGAGGGGACAAAGTAATGCATACTTTTGCCAACCAGCACGGAATCACGCAGTGTGGTAGAATTTGAACTGCTTAAGTACCCAGGTATCTATTGCAATATGGCACTCCTTAAGGAGCGCCTTAGTAAATTTTGACATCACTCACAGCCCCCTTGTCGCTTGCAAGCACCTCGCCATCCATTACACCATGGACATAGCACTCTCCAATGACCAGCCAGCCGTCACCTGCCTTCCTCAATACGAGTGGCATACTACAGCCAAGCAGCAAACCGATCTGATCGCCGATCCGGGCCGCAGCAGGGGCAGTGCCCATCCGCCCTCCTCGAGTCCCCATAAGCCGGCGCCACGCCATGGCATTGATAGCCCACGAGAAGACTTCCCACTGCTCTTCGGACGGGCTATACAACCCACTGCCGCTCTTGATCTTCATTCTCTGCCGGAAGCCAGGTTTCTCGGTGCTTCCGAGTACGATCTGCTGTAATGTGTACCCGCATAGAGCTAGGTCCCGGTTCCGTGCCATCTGCTCTGCCAGCCCAAATCCGTTGGTGTACACGCCTAGAACATGCCGGAACCACGTGCGCGGTTCGCGAATCAGCCAGGACCCCTCGGCGCTAGGTGGACCCCCTTGTGCCGTTGTGTTTCCGATGAGGGTGCGCCAGAGGGCTTCCTGTGTAGCTTCGAGGCTGTCGTATGCATTCGCTGTCTGCGAGGAGTCGTCCGTCTGCGGGTAGCTGGTATCGGCTTCGCAGGGGTGGAATGCGCCTAAAGAATGAATCTCGTCAAAGATGAAGCCGCGGGCCACGAGCGCTGTATCCGAGAAATGTACGGACACAGTTGACGGAGAGGGATTGCCACCCGCCCGGTAGACGCCCCTGAGCTGGGCGGTTGGAGCGGGCCTGCAGGTCCAGCACACGGTCCACGACGGAAGATCGTGGCTGCAGGTTTTACCGACATGATGCGAGGCACGTGATGGTTTAAACGAGTTCTTCATGAGTTTGAAGTACGCCGATCCCACGGACTCCTCTCCAGGCGCCAGATCCTCCAGGGTTTGCAGTGAGTGGACTTCCCCCGATGGTCTTGACACCAACCTGAGTATATCCAATTCGCCCCTGGATAGTAGCTGCCTCGTGAAATCCTGGAAAATGTTTGATAGTGGCAGGTCATAGTCAGGCGTGATGTCGACCCTCTCCGCCACAGCTCTAAGACCTAGGGTGCCGTACACTCTATCTTGCTCTTGAGTAACGTCAGCATCACGACCCAGCAGTAAGACACGCAGTAACCCAGTCGGATCGGTAGTGTCAGACGAGCCATCATGCTCCGGTCTCTGCTCACGCTGAAGATTCATCAGGTCGTGCAGCAGTTTCCACATCCTCTCTGCCGTCCACTGCCTTTCGTCGGGAATTCTATCCCTGGCAAACTCATAAGCCCACTCCTGTCCGGTCCTCGGCCTAACGCTTCCAATAATGTCTCTGCCTAGCCGATTTTGATCGGCTTGAATGAGCATAGCTGCATCGTAGACATCTTTACAAGAGAGACAGGTCTCTCCGCAAATAATGGGTGCATCCGGCCTCGCCATGGCAACCTCCTGCAAGATCCACGTGCGCTGCCAATAGGGCCGCGTGAGCAAGTAGAACAATGCTGTGTACACCTCCTTCTTCCATGCACTCTTAGCCTTAGCCCAAACAATGAACAACGGGCTTAGATCGATCTTCTTTCCCTCCTTGTACAATCCCTCAAGGGGCTCGGGCCCTTTGCTCCGCATGGCGAGCCAGCGCAATGCCGTGACAGCCAACACACTGTTCTGTTCTTCCGTTCCAAGCCATATGACGACATGCCAGGCCGAGGCAAAGATATTGCGCATTCGGCTGACTTGCTTGCTACGCTCAGCAGAATTCTCCTGGTCAATACAGATGGCATCGACCCATAGTTTGAAGCCCTGCCGGATGCGACGGGTCCGCCGGAGCTGGAGCAGTGCGTTATACAAGTTTGGTAAGACAAGGAACTGCTCCCCATTCAGAAGAATAGGACGTTTTCGCACACCCTCAGCGGCGCCCCAGACGTAGGAGAGCGCCATGTAGTCTCCCCAACTGTACCTGAACGGTCTATTTCCTTCCTCATCGGTATCCGCTTCATCGGCGTCTGGCTCTGTTTGCATTTTCTTCTCCTGTACGGTGCTTTCCTGCAGAAGAGGATCTGTGAGATCCTCGAACAAGGAAGCGAAATCGGGTAGTGATTGTATCTCGGGCCAGACGTAGTTGTCTCCTTTGAATCTGTGCTGTTCTAGTCCGAGGTGAGGACTCAAGTTTACGTGCTCGATCCTACAGCTGAGAGGTGAAGCATCCTTCCCACTGTCAATATCGGGCTCGAGGGTTAAGAGCCGGATTTCATCGCCCTGCAGGGGCAGATACGTATATGGCATGGTAGTCTTCTCTTCCGAAAGCGTAGTCGCAATGAATTATAAGAAGTTGACTAAGCGCGCTCTTCTTCAGAAACAATCACCGCAGGTCTAAGAGATAAAATAGACTACTGAGTTTATGTAAGAGATCACTGGGCCGGTCGGAGGTTTGGTGTTACTAGGATGCAACGCCGGCAGCGTTGATAACTTGCATGGAGGTCGCGCTACTTTGACAAACAGTGACGGCGTCGTGGATAACCTCTGATTAGGGCACTAGTATGCCAACTGTTGAATAGACGTTGGTAGTAGATGTAAACAAAAGCCGGACTTGGGCATAACTAAAACCTGTAGCCTTTTTATTTTGTGTGTTTCAGGTCTGTTCCGGTCCCTTGCATGTTCTATTCATACTCAGGGCCATGCGGCCTACGTGGCCGAGGATGACCTGATCCTCAATCAGGCTAGTCCATCCTATATCGGGTCCTTTACACCGAAGAAGAGTTCGGCGCTGCTAGCTTACCACCAGCTTCGGTCGGACGTTACACGCTAACCTATTTTCTATTGATCAATTCAGGAGCTACTACCTCGGAAATCGTTGAGTCTTTCGCAAAGAAACGTATATTAGTAGTTAGAGTTCTATAAGAAGAGATGCCCTCTGGCAATAGACAGTCGGGCTGTTGTTCACCTTGCCCGTCAGGCCGAAAAGATGATCGTCCTTTATACCGAGGATGTCAAGGCCCTGACATCGGTGGCCCCGCGATTTGAGGATCAGAACCCTCGGCACGATTAAGATCCGCCATGACAAAATTAACTAACAGCCTTCAAGTATTATAGTCGATCGAAAGCTCTATTATAGCTGCCATCACTGAGTTTGGCCTGGATCGCCTTCACTCCCATATTCTGTCCCTCCATTCTGCCATATTTTCGACCTTTCTCGAAAGGAACGTTGCGTAGTCTCGCAGGTCTCATCAGGATCCGTCTGCGATTGAATCGGACTCTAATGAGAATTCCTCAAAATCTCGAAGCAATTGGTGCTCCTCAATACGCGCCTCGTCCCAGAAAACGTACGCACACTCACGAATGAATGTAAAATCCTCCAGAAGGACCCATGATTCGGAGGGCAAATCATAATGCATGAACTCCCACGCGGTGAATGGTCCTTCGTCTGTATCTTCATCATCCTCTCGTGGCACTAGCTTGTCGAGGTCCGCTTCACTGTAGTGTTCAAAGTTAACGTTGACTGGAGTGTAGCTTATGCAAGACCTAATAAGCGATTCGCGAAGCTCAGCTTTGCAGGCAGTAAAGACTGGTTTCAGCATGGCTAGTCGCTCTTCATGAGATGAAGCGCTTTCAAGCTTGTGAATGAAATCCATGCCTTGTGATATCCCAGACTCGTTAAACGGACGATTGGTGAGAAGATTCAATGCGTTCATTGACAAGTTCCCCATCGCTATATCGTGTCTCAACGCGTCGCCAACCACTCCAGAGAATCTTTTCTCAAGATAATCATGAACACAGCCAAGTTGTTCATTGATCCAAGGCGGATGTCGAGAAAAGAACGAATCGACCCGTTGTTCATAAAGCTCGTCCGACAGTTGTGAGCTATCACTCCGAAATAGTCGAAAGAATAGCTCCACACGGTAAAATCCGCGGTAGAAGCGAAACTTTTCGGTCGAAGAAAGGACAACGTCCTCTTGGCAACTGGGACTGAGATAATTCCAAGCACCCTGTGCAAATGCGTCGGCAAAGTCCTTGACCAAGTCGTGAGTACGGCCCACTTCAATCAAGCCGGTAAGAGGAAAGTGTTTCAGCAGAGACGCCAAATTGTCCGGTTCGTTATATAAATCGTTAAGCAGTCTGTCAACGGACGAGTGGTCAGATGCCAAATATGGTGCTCCCGCTACCGCGGCGGCGTAGGGTAGTAAGGCCGAACCGACCTGTCGTCGTAGGTTTTGATATGGCAGGCTGGGGTATTCTTTGTAGGATAAATAGAAGTGCCGACAGGTGAGGATGGAAGAGAGAAGGGACTCGTTGTCAAGCTCGCGGAACACACCGACGATGAGTTCACAGGGCAACTTCGTGATGGGCGCCATGATGGTGTCTTTGCTGCGGGCGGCCGCGTGTGGAACTCGAATGGATAGAGATGACAGATGAGGCCTGAAAGGCGATGAATAAGGGATGCGATCTCGAGAGGTTGGGGGGTCTTGATATTGGTATCTGTAGCTTGGCAGCAGAAAAGCAGGGAGTGCCAGTGCCAGAGCGGCAGACTGTTGGGTGTGGACGATGTCAACAGTGATAGAAGACAAAGAAGAAAGAAAGGTAAGGTGCAAGACAAAATCAATGCCCAGGCTTTAGGATGACATGAGCAGCTGTACGTGCTACCCTCACGACGCAGACTGGTTCCAATACCATGGAACGTCCGACGACTTTGTGAGGCTATCGAAGTTTACTCAGTTTGGAAACCAGACGTACATGTAGGGAATTAGGTACTTGAATACTTGTGCGTAAATCAACCGGAACAATGGAAGGCTAGGGTTTCTGTCGCGTGATCTCAGCCCAGGAGTCAGTCTATTTCGTCCAGAATACCACACAAACTCTACCGCTTTGGTCATTAATCAAACAACCAAGCGAGGCGAGATAGAATAGAAAGCATCAGTTAAAGATACACTAAAAGATCCAGTCTTATGTACGATCTTTTCCCAAGTTTCGAATGGTTATATAATAAATATTTTAAGTTTTATTTTAAATTTTGTTTTAAATGTAAGCCATGGATGAACGTTTGAAAAAAGGATAAACACTTAATAAGATAAGAACCTTAATATACTCCAGCCTCTTAATTATTTTATTTTCATCTATCCCTTTGTAAAATGGTTGGTTGGTATTTGAAATGGTAGTGAATTTCAATGGATGGGCCATCTTTTCTTGCACTGACTATTGCTCGCACTACCTGACTATGTAGGTAGGTACCTAAGCTAGACAGGTACTTATGAAATAAAGCATTGTTTCTACTGTTCCGCAAGTGATAGGAGTCATAGGTCATAATAATGGCTACCAGACTTTGTTTGTAGCTGCCCAAATTATGTGTAGGTCAGGTAAAGTCTTCCCTCCTACCAGGGTGGCGGCCCACCTTGAAATATCGAAGCTCCTATCATCTGTACCTGCTCTTGTTTCGACAGGGCTGAGGGCTAGGTGTTTATGAGTCAAGTCGGGCATATTAGGTACTCTGTTTATTTCATTTATATAATGTATAGGTAGGTTTCTTTGAATTTTTAACTTTTGAAGGTCAGGACTTCACGCCTTTGAAGACTAAAGAATACCAGACGTTCACTTCTTTTCATATTTAACAGCTATCTTTGACATATATTGAAGTGAACCCTATGGGGTCAATGCTCACTTCAAGGGGCCTGCCTTCAGGAGATAGACTACCTCTACACTTCCTGAGGCCTTCAATTCTTCACGATATTTTATTGCTGATAGAGAACTTAGTGATCATGAAAAAAGAACGCTGTATTTATTAAGTTGGGTAAAACTCACTGTCTGCCCTCTCTTTTCTCCCATAGATGATTACCTTTGATCCCTTATTTATACCTACTTTACTAGCCAAGCCTATTACCCTGGCTGACTTAGTCATACTGGTCCACCCACACGACTTCAATATTCCACCTATTCTAAGTCCGTCGGGAAGGTTTTGTTGCTTGTTTACTTGTGGTGTCTACTGCTTCCTTCGCATTATTACCTTGGAGCATACTCTGCTCTAATGACTAGGTGATATAATGGAGGCATACCAGGCTAAAGTAATACCGTGATCGCATTTCGTCTGAAAGACGTTGTGATCACTTTATGTAGCCTTCCCACACTGTCAAGATCGACAAGGCCTGAAAATTATGAGCGAAGGGAGTGTTTGGCTTACGTAAGCATGTACTTGGGATCTTAACCACTCTGCCTCTATTGTAGGGTAGCAGTGTCAGCTGAGAGCTCCGTCTCGCTACCACTTTCTGTAGCCGAATGCATAATGCGAGATGGGCGCCACTATCACATACCTTTACCAGGTAGGTAGGTCAACTAATCGTTACGGACCCAGTAGCTAGCTGACTAATAATTATTTCGGAGCCGCGGGGCCGAGACGAACCTTTGGTTTTTGAGTCGCAATTGCATCACACAACCGTTTGTTAATCGACAGTAGACCGGTCAGTGTATGACTGGAGCTTCACCAAAAGGCCATGGGTGTTACTTTGAATCGTTCAAGTTATCATAACAGGTAGGTTACAGCCAGCCTATTAATGAATTACAATACAGTACCTAATGGCTTCTCGCAGCCGCATACTGCGGTAGCTAGCTATCGGCCAGGCAGATTTTGAGGCAAACAAGGCAACTCGCCCTGCATCTTGACCGTATGAGCAGAGATTCACCGGAAACCGGAGTCGGGGTCAGGGACGAACACTCGAGCCTCATGACATACTGAGTGCTCAGTGGGCAGCTGTCCGTCAGAAAGACGGACTGTCCAGACCCTGTTGCATTTCCCCATATATCCCTTGATTGGGTCTCACGAGGGAGGGTGGCAGCACAGCAGCGCTCTCGCCCAGGCGAGCAATACTTCTCACCTAGCCAGTCAACTTCAGGCTCCCGGCCATTAACTTCCTGTCTTGAAGCAGTGAGGTGCGAACAGCTACGCAAACCTGAGCGGCGATAGCATAGTGCTGAGAACTTCTTCTCCCTCACTTCCAATAAAGCGTGCCATCATGCCTCGTCTTGCAGCTCTTGAGGAATCGCTTTCTTGTATTCTCAACTACATATTCCTTTTTGCCTTGGAATTCTTTACCACCCGCATAAGGAACCAAGCCTCTCTCGCCATGAGCAATACGGCCAGTCCTACAGACTCCGAGGACAGTGAGATTGACGATCTCGCTAGCCCTCTGTCGCGATTACGAGATCGTATAGTAAAGGAGTCCCTTACCAGTACCCTAGACGGCTATTCGCAGTTCCTTCCTAACAACATTATCGATTCCTTGGTTACAGAAGAGAACATCATTGCCGAGTTCGAAACTACCAGGTTCTGGAAAAGAAAAGCCACAAGAGAGAACTCAGACAAGCTCATCCGATGGATCCTAAAGGACGCACGAAAATTATTTCTAATTCATATCTACGTTAATGGTCTCAGGCCCGAGGACAGATTTAGATCGCTGAAACAATTTATGAAACAGGGATTCGTGGACGAATATCTTCCTCTATTAGACGTCGAATCTGAGGACTTCCCGTACAGGGAATGTTTTCTCAATTGTTGGACACCATTCTATTTGAGCGGGTTCTTCAATGTTCAATGGAGATTCGTTAGCCCAATATTCAGAAGCAATGAATCTGAATACCATCTGCACAGGAACCACATCCTTCCTTTCATCGACAAGGACAATCAGGGCACCAAGGCAGGTGCATTCAGTATTGTGTACAAAGTTACAATTCACGAGGCGCACCGAGATCATCCTTTCAGCCAGGTATGCCCTCGTCTCTATTTGCAGCCGTGCTGTTCCTTCGCTATATACTCATCAATTTGTATAGGTTGCTGTCAAGGAGCTTGAGAACAACATTGGCCCGATCGATCAAGACTGTTGGAGAAAGTCTGTCAATGATTTCTGGGAAAACGAAGCGCGAGCTCTGACGATGGTGAACGCGCTGAACCACAATCATATAGTCAAATGTGTTGCCGCTATTCGACAAGTCGACAGACGTTACTTCGTCTTTCCGTGGGCCCAGGGCGGCTCCTTACGAGAATTTTGGGAGAAGACGCCGATTCAAGTTCCAAACATGGAACTGGTGCGAGAGAGTGTTTCGCAGCTCAAGGGATTAGCGGATGGGCTGCAATGCCTACATCAATACAACCCTGATCGGTCCTCCCAAGTCGAGAAACAAGGCTCCCCCGAAGATTCCGTATCCGAGCTTGAACGTGAAGACGTAAGATTGGAGGTAGGTGGGCAGCCAGTCATTGCTACGGATGCCTCAGGAAACCAGAGCATTCGACATGGAGATTTGAAGCCGGAGAATATCTTGAGATTTCTTGACAGTCAACTACAAGACCTCAACCGATCCGTCGGTACTCTGAAAATAGCCGATATGGGACTCGCGAAGCGCCACGTCGTGGCGACTCACCACAGGCTTCGAGGGACGAGGACCAGGGTAAGCTTTTCCTATCCTCTTTTTTTCTTTTCCTATCTCTATTTCATGATCCGGTTTGAAGTTTTCAATCCTACCTCTGTAACGGATGATGGAATCAAAAGAAATGATTAGGGAAAGGGAAAGAAACTACCACGCCACGAGGAACGGATATGATCAATGTCGCAAAAGCTCTAAAGCTCACATTCTATAGTACGGTACTGCTCTCTACGAAGCACCAGAAGTCCACCAAAATCCCGGAAACGAAGCTAGATCACGCTTATATGACGTGTGGTCTATGGGTTGTATCATGTTTGAATATGTCTTATGGCTACTGTACGGTAACGATATGATTACCGAATTGCACGGCCGGCTCAAGAAGGGGAGTAATCAATACTTTGAATTTCCAGCAGGGACAACGGGAAGTGCCCAGGTCCATAGAACTGTGTCTCGATGGATACGGCACCTCCAACAAAATGATCCGGATTGCAAGGAGAACTCTCCCATTGGAGATCTTCTGAAGCTCATTGAGTCTAAGCTCCTTGTAGTTGATCTTCCACCAGCCGGTCACAGTGGCCAAAACGCACAGCCTTCATCTGGATCGCTTTTCCAACAACCACGTCCTGGCGAAGATAAAAGGAATTACCGCGGTACGGCCAGAGAGCTTTTAAGGGGGTTAGAGCGTATATGTCGTAAGCTAGATGAGGATCCTAGCTATACTCTTTCCGGCACACCACGGAATACCGTCAGACCACCTAATACAGTTGCCGACGTAATCGATGATGCGACCCTAAAGGTCCCCCAGGCAACGAACGGGCAGTCACCACTTATGTCACAGGTACGAGGATCCGCGATAAATGGAGAGATCACGAGAACGACAAAAGCTGATTATACCCTTCCCCCTCTTGAAGATTGGGAATATCCCATCGACAATGAATTTGCAGGAAAGGCCACGAGCCAACTAGATATAGCGGGCTTGCGTAGCCTGCCGCCGCATAGTAACCTATGTGGGAGGTGTTTGAACATAAATTTCTGGAAGGGTGGATTTGCTATTGAAGACAAGATAGAGGACCTTTACGCGCGAGCTCGAGACTGTAGTTTCTGTCATATACTCTGGAACGCGAATAGAAAATTTGGCTTACCGAAAACGCTCAGGGTTGAATTCGAGCGTCACCAATCGATGCTGAAGCTGTCTAGCACTAATTTTACGCTACCAGTGTTTTCTATCGTCCGAAGTCCAAGTGAGTCCTCAAATCTGTCCTCTGTGTTCTTTGTCGCAATACCATTCCATATACGATGCGCTCATGCTGAACAGTAACATCAGGACTGCATACTCCACTCTCTATCCAGATCGGCTACCCTGAGCTGCCCCAGACCGGTACTAACCTTTTCTTCTCGCTACTTCGTCTTTGGCTGCAAGATTGTGACGACGGCCATAAAGGCTGCGAAACCCCGAAACGCATCACCTTGCCCACCCGGTTAATAGACGTCGGAAGTGTCGAATCCCCTCAGCTTCGCCTTCTGGAAACCAGGGATGAGGCGCTTAGCGAACAACGATACATCGCTCTTTCACACCCATGGGGCAACCAAGAGGAGCATCCACCTTTCGTCACGCTTAGGAGGGACACAAGCGGGCAGGGTAGAGAGCTCGCGGAATTCAAGAAGGCGATTCCTTCTGATCAACTTCCCGCTACTTTCCGGGATGCTGTGCTCACAACCAGGGCTCTCAATATCCGCTATCTATGGATAGACTCCCTGTGCATCATTCAAGGAAAAGATGGTGACTTTAACGAGGAGGCGAAGCGCATGGAGGACGTCTTCAGCTGCGCATACTGCGTCCTGGCAGCTAGCCGCGCGACGGGCCAGCACGACGGTTTCCTGCAGCCCATTAGAAAAAGAGAATACATCACCTTTTCAGGCGAGGGCGGGAACCCGTTCTACGTCTGTGAAAACATCGATGACTTCAGCGGCGATGTCCTAGAGGGGTCGCTCAACACCCGTGGCTGGGTCTTGCAGGAGCGCGCGCTAGCCAGGAGAACCATCTTCTTCACGGAACGTCAGACATACTTCGAGTGTGGAAAAGGCGTGCGATGTCAATCCCTTACCAAGATGCATAAGTGAGTTTCTCCCCCGTGCGAGACCCTTACGTGAGTAATGCTAACACTCTTCCATAGCAACATGGCCGACTTCCTCGGCGACCCCAACTTCCCCAATAAAGCCATAAGCGTCCAGCGCGGTCTCAGAATTCGCTATTTCCAGGATCTCTACAGGCAGTACTCCCGGCTGAACTTCTCGCGAATTGCAGATCGACCATTCGCTATCGAAGGCTGTAAGCAAATCACGTCTTTCATTGTACTCCGCTGCTTCTATATTCGCAAAAGCTGTCCCCGGGCCATAAGGATGGGCGAGACTGACAACTTATACGCGTGAATTAGTGGAAAACCGCCTGCGCACAGCCTACGGCACAGACGGGGCGTACGGGATCTTCGACGACGGACCAGGCAAGGGCCTATTCCACCGCAGTCTGCTATGGCAGCGAGGCGAAGACGAGCCTAGTCCCGGTCTTTCCCGCATCGTGTTCCCCCCGGAGCGCAGAGTCGCCGTGCCGACGTGGTCTTGGATGGCTTATCGAGGAGGCATCGACTACGTTGACCCGCCATTCGACCAGACGGTCTGGGAGAAAGAAGATATCCACCCACCCCGGATCAAGAGTAGCAACAGCAGTAGTAGCGCCAGCTCCAGTCACTCTCCTCATGTTAGGATGGAGCTCCAGGCGACGGTGCGTCGGTTTAACGTCGCTGGACATCAGGAAGGAGAGGTGAAACTGGTGTATGATACCGAGAAGAGTAGATCGGATGGGATGCGAGCGCAGTGCGTGGTAGTCGCCAAATCACGGGAAGGGCAGACGTCTCAAGAGAAACGATACTACGTCTTGCTTGTGTCACCCTCGACTTCGCCTGTTAATGGTGGCGATCATATCTACGAGCGCGTTGGCGCAGGTTTCATGCTTGGTAGATTCATTCTGTTCGATGAACCTGGCCAGCAAGCAAAGATTCGCTGAGTTGAAATTCATCAGATGTCAAGCATACGAAAGTTGGATAAGTAGCTTTAGCATAGGACATGGAATTATGTTTCGTATAGCAATGCATTTTGATCATTCTGCTGGTCTTTCGTATCCTTTACCTCGTAAGCTGTAGAAAACAGCCTGGCGGTCCCGATTCGATCGATATCTCTATTAAGGCGTTGTCCTGGAGCCCACGCGCAGACGGGAGACCACCTATGCATGTCAGAATTATTAGGCTGGGATACTTACGATCCACATGCCTCTCGTGTATATAAGACCCCTTCATCCCCCCAAAGGTGTATTGGTAAGTTAGGCTTCTAGATAATCTAACAGTATCACATGTACTACTCGTGACATTGCAAGGCTCCGCGAACTGCATCAGGCCTTCGTATTCATATTCATTATACCAAAGGCATGAGGCCGCACCGAAGAGGTTTCGGGTGAGAAATAACGAAGCTACTTCAATCCCTGAGACATAGGCCAGGCTTCCAAAAGAGACGCCTGAGGCCGTAGGAGTGCTGTTTTATTCACTCAACAGGTAAGCAAGGGGTTTGAACTGGGAGGGCATGAGCGCTATGAGGCCTAGCTAAGGCCTACGCCTAGTTGAGGTGTACGTGTACCTCTATCAGGCGGGCTAGGCGTTGGCCAGGACTCGCAGACACCCAAACTCGTGCCCAGATATTGTTCAAGTTTTAAGGCGGGTAGAAAAGGAAGCCTACTAGGCAACTAGGCGTCGTACCTAGGCCTCCTTAGGTAGGCTGGGTAAAGACCTCCCCGACGACCACCAAAAATCACCCCATTTCTGGGAGGTGGGAAAGTGAGGTAGATGACGAAGGAAGAACCCAGCGCGTAGCACTAATCTTTTAGGGAATGAAAAAACTTACTCTGTATATATCAGAGGCGCGAGGCCGTATTGTAGAGGTCTCGGGTGTGAGATAAATGAAGCTATTCCGACCTCTGAGACGTAGACTAGCGCCCCCCCCCCCCCCCCGGGGCCAAAAAAGGCCCCAGGCCGGTCTGAGTGCTGTATATAGAGACTGACTGACTGCCAGAAGGCCATGGAAGTCTTCAGGGTCAAGGGCCGTTGCGCTCATAGAACATTATTCACATATTGAGTCATCCTCCATGTCTGTATCCAGCCCTTGTCATAAAAGGGATATCAATAACCAGAATTTCCGTGGAACTATACATGGGTATCTCTAATTTCACACGCAACCGTACGCCTCCGAATAGACATCTCAATCCTAGCTCTTACATCAATGTGTCTGAGGAATATCTTTCAGTCCATGATCCTGCATGGCCGAGAAGACACCATTCGGCAACGCCGCTTCATTCGGACTACTACCATTCTCCTTGAAGATCTCGATCTCAACATAAGTCTTGCGAACATCGAGAGGCTTGGCTTTGCGCTGTTGCCTTTTCGTGGCATACCTTTCCTCGTCACGGCATCTCCCCTCGAAACGGTTAAGCTGCGAGAAGAGATGTGCAGCGAGGATCCGGTTCGATTCCGAGGTGTCGTCCGTCTCTAACACGAGCATGCTGTCTCGAATGAGATCCAGGAAGTCATGGATGTATTCAGTGCAGTTCACGTGGTCGTGCAATTCATCGAAGAACTAGAGTCGTCAGTTCCGGAGTTCAGTTAAATAAGAGACGTAAATCGAGCGCTAAATAGAGGTATGGTAAGGAATAAGAACGTACGGAGATAACCGAGTCTTTCACCTTCAGCTTGATAGTCTTACCCGACAAATGTTTTACGCAATCGCTCTCAAAGAACGTGTCCATTTCAACGAGGCCATACGGGTCCCACGACACTCTCTTCCTGGAGAATTCGCGCAAAAAGGGTTCTCCCCCAAGCAGCCATGTGATGAATTCCAGAAAGACACAGCCTAGTGACCACATATCCGCTGATTGACGAATTACCCGCTCTGGGACGTCGAATTCTGGCGCTCGGTAGACCAAAGTGCCGGCTGGGTTAGATTGTATCTCTGATTTGCTCATACCAGACTTCAGGTCGGAGACGCCGAAATCAGTCAATTGTAAGGTCCCGAGGTCGTCTGTGAGATCACTATACCAGAGGATGTTCTCGGGTTTAATGTCACCGTGACGGCCATATTTACGAACCTTTCTAGGCTCAGCCAGCTGCTGATCTGCTGTCGATGCTGCTCTCTGTTCACATTCATTTAGCGTCTCACTATCCGAAGGCCTAGTGTCACGCTTTATGGTTGTAGCACTGTGATTCTCACGCTGCAGTTTTGGTTCCCTTGTTCGGGGAGTATGTTCGCGTGCCACAGCAATCTTTACTTTCCTTTTGGGATTCGGTACTGGTTCCCCATCTCCAGTGTCTACACTTGACCGGTTGAAGGTCTCGTGGTTATGGAGCCTGAGGAGCGCACTGGCAAGGCCGGCGCACTGTTTTGCGACCCAGATAGAAGTTTTCCTATCGATTTGAGGTCTCGGGTTTTTACTCTCCCAAAAGGCGCGTAAATCGCCATCGGCCCGGTAGAAGATGAGACCAAGCTTGCTGCCCTGCTCAAAGGTAGATAGGAGGCTCACGACATGAGGGTGAGAACGTAGACCCTTGAACTTCTTCAGGATATTGCGTTCTTGGTCGAAAGATTCGCGCTTGACCTGGTCGATCTGCTTGATTGCGAACCCGCGCTCGGACAGAAGCTTATTGTTGAATTTGTAGTGGTCTGGATGTATGCGCGCTTTGTAGACTACACCAAAGCCTCCAGAACCAACGTCTTCCCTGGAACTACCCTCACAAATGACAAAGGGTAGTATGTCATTCCCATGCAAGTGTAGAAGTTGAACGTCGTTATAATCACCTTCGATCAACACTGGTGCTATCACCCTCCACTGCCACTCCCAAAAATCCCACTTGCGCCCGGAAAGCCATTGTTGAAAGTGCGGTATGTCTTCCAATGGGGGTTTCCTGGATGCGTTCCTCCGCCTTTTGGGATGTATTTGCTGCTCCTCGTCCTTTGTGGGAGAGAGTGGTAGGTCGTAATCGCTAAGACCTGCATAGATGAAAGATGAGATTCTGGACGCCATATCTATCAAGACCAAGATGGTAAATATTTGACGAATAGGCTGTGGCTGTCTTCCATCATCGGGAGCATCTCTGATGCATATCCTCTCCACTAGTCTCCTCGTCCTCTTTTCTAGCTTAGTCTTGTCCCATTTAGGCTTATCACGTGTGAAGGCGCGGCGCAGTTCTGCCTCGACAGAATCTCTGGTGATCAAGAGATCAAGGCTTCCATTGGGAAGGAATTTTTGGCTAGTAGGCGTCTTAATCATGCAATCCCAAATACGATCATGCAGTGTAATCACTTTGGAAGCTAATAGATCAGAATCGTCCGGCTCCGAGTCTGATGATGACGATATCCCGTCGCAGCTGATCTGGGCTGTGCTAGTTCCCCATTGTCGATGGGTTGGTTCCCTAATCGTCCGGCGAGGAATATCTCCAGTGATTTCACTACCACGAATAGAGTCTTTCGCTATCTTCAGACTGCGGTCATCGCATGGGGAATGATAGCCTGCTGATAATTCCTAACGTGAAGATTAGCATGCAGTCACAGCACACGGCAGAGATAATTGATACTGATTACTAAGCTGGCATCGTCTTCTTCAAGGTGATGACTACCGCTAATGGTTCGGTCATGTTGGACATCCAAGAGCAGGGGTTCTGGGCCTGTTACTTGATGATTCTCGTCATCTGCTGTTAAGAGAGGGGAAGCTTGACCGAGTGAGCTGGTAGCTTCGGTGCTTTGGATGGGGCCTTGATGATGGCTGAAGACATCGTTCTCCGATTCACTATCGTCAGAGCTTATTAAAGGAGGCTGCAGGTGAGTTGAGAAGGATCGTGTACGGGAAGCGCCATCGCTGATAGATCTTGGTCTTGTCTGTATTGGAGGGACCTCTAGCCGTTGAGATGCGCGGTCCATTTGTCGACCGTCACTACTGACCTGTGTGTAAATTTCCTTGTGACTTGAAGCGGATGTTGTCTTATCTGATACAGAGGCGTTGCCACCTGACGCCGGAACCTCTGGTACAGATAGCTCAGTGCCAAACGGTGACATCGTATCCGTATTTGTCAATGGGCACTGCTGTTCAATTGCCGTCAGAGCCGATATTTGGGGGGAGATTGCTTTATCTCTTTCACCAAGCATAATGAGCTGATTGACAATCCCACAGGACTAAGTATGGTAGCTGCCACGCCATGAAGGCGAGATCTGGTCGTATTATCAATGGTAGCTCACACATAAGGTGAGCCGAACCAATACGCCTCGGCGGCCTCCAAGGTGGAAAAAGTATGGGCGCCGGTATGAAGTGGTGTAACAGCGAAACTTGTGGCAAGCTTTCATTGGTGTCCGCATAAAACGTTATTCCTATATTCTTGCACTTTCCTTCCAGCCCAAAGGAAGTGGAAATACAGAGGGCGTGATTGGAGGTGGCTGTGTTGTAGGCAGCCATGCTGTTTTAAGCCCCCTTCAGCTTCAGCTTACGGCCCGCAACACCGTGAATCGTTTCCATTGGCTGCCGATGTTCGGTGAACAGTGACCCTTTTACATACTTCTGTATACCCATGACACAAGCCAACGGAACCCGATGCAGGGCGCAAGGGGCCGAAGGACTAAGGCTCACGAGGCTCCGTGGCGGAATGACCAGTTCTGAGGCCGGTGCTGACTTGTAGCCCCAATGAAGTAAACAATATAATCGTAGTCTGTTCGTAAGAGATCGAACAAGACCGCTACTGAGATCAACATGATTGAGACGCGTACATCAAAAAAGACCCTACCTACTATCATAAGACGCTCGTTCCACAAATGCCAGCTGCTTCAGTGACTCCTAAGATAGAGGTTCCTCGCGGACCCCAGCGCGAAGACTCCGAGAGCGAGGTAGAGGAGACTAAACGCGACAGTGCCACTCAAGACATTTCCGCGCGACACATCAGCTCCATGAAATTGATGGCCATGCTCAGAATGAAGTTTGGAATCGGCGCATATGACGTGCACGTAAGTGTAAAACCCCTGCGATCCAAGAACTTCAGCCATATTCACCATTGTTGCGCAGATGATGCAGAATTGTTTCTATATCAAGGCGCCTAGGAAGTTGTCAAAGGTGAGCAATCTACACTTGTCGTGTAAGAAAGGTTCTCATAAGCAGCAGAGCGAGATCGCGGCGTGCCGACAGTGACGTACATGAGATATAATCTCGTCCGCCAGACAGAGACCTAACTACCCAGACTTTTACCCCAGGACCGTGATCTAGAGCCTCACCCAGTGGTGATGCTTTCTTCATACAGAATGTGAAGGGCAGGATGTAAGAAATCACATTTCGAGTCAGCCTCTGAATTTTCAGTGGAAAGCGGATTGGAATTCGCCTCTCATCATTGTTGAGAGGTTGATGATTTACGACAGTTTAGAGAACGGGGTCGGACACTGTCTTCAGTCAGTCGAGACTCCAATCGTACGGGCGGCGCGTTGATATGGCAGGACCATGTAACAAGGGAGAATGATATTAGATGTCTAGCTTCTACTTCTCTTCAATCATACCATTTTCATCCATTGTCCCAATGACTCCCTCGAACAACTGCGGTAAGATCTCCGCAGCGCTTCCCCGGAAAAAGAAGTCTTTACTCGTAAGTCCGTCGGCCGAGTCTGGATCCGGATTCACTACGGCGACAATAGCACCCTTCCGTTGAGCCTTGCGCGTGTAGCCCGCGGCGGGATAGACGGCGGCGGCGGTGCCCACGACGAGCATTAGATCGATATTGCCTTGCGCAATCCAGTTGTCTACGCCCATGAGCATGTCGGTGTCCAAGCCTTCGCCGAACCAAACCACGCCCGGGCGCAACAGCCCGTTGCATTTCGGGCAGTGGGGGAGGTCTTGCAGTTCGATCTTAGGCGTGGGGACGCTCGGGTCAAGCAGGGGCATGGTCTGGTCGGGAGGGTAGTCCTCAGACGCTGGAGCAAGGGCAGGACACGGCGGGTCGGATAAGTTGTTGCGCTCGATATAGCCACATTCGTCGAAACACTTGACATCAAGGATACTACCATGCAGTAGCCGTAGCTTAGAATCTGGATGCCCGGCGCGAGGAGAGAGCCCTGTATATAACAATATCATGAGCAACTAAGAACAACGGCTGTCGCCAGTGGATAGAGACTTGATCGTTCGCTTTGATTATTCCTCGCACTCACCCGGCTCTTCATGAGCCAGTAGTGTATAGGCATATAGTAAACCGCATAGCCCCGTGCTCGATCTCACTCACCATCAACGTTCTGCGTCAAGCACAAGAAATTCTCCTTCTTCTTCGCGAGCTCCGCAAGCGCATAATGTCCCAAGTTCGGCTTCGCCCGTAGCGCCATGTGCTTCCGCCAGGCGTAAAAGAGCCAGACGAGGGACGGGTCCTCCTCGAAGGCCTCCGGGGTCGCGAGCGACGTGGGTTCGTGGTTGCGCCAGAGCCCGCCGGCACCGCGGAACGTGGGCAGGCCCGAGGCCGCCGACAGCCCGGCCCCGCAGAGAGCCAGGATGCGGTTGCTCGAATTCACGAGCTCGCGGAACTCAGCGATCGAGGTGCGTGGCGCCATCGTCGTCTGTCCGGCGTATGTGCTGGTGTTGTTGATGGTTCTGGTGGTGGCGGAGTGGAAGCTTCTTACGCTTACGCCGTGTAAGCGTGAAAGAGTCTGGAGGAGAAGCCGTGAAGCTCGACGCATTGCGCGGATCTTCCTGTGTGCAATGATACCATTGCGGCGTTCCTGGCCCGTTGCCTAAATACCTGGGCTGTTTATCATCGAATGTCTGCCTACGGAGACAAGATGAGAAGGCGACGATGGATTCCTACGGTGGCCCATAGCTAAAAGTGTGCCAAAACCCTAGCCCATACACCTATACCCTTTGCAGCCCCACACCCAGCCCCATAATAAAAGGGTTCAGCCAATTAGAGTGCGGGAAAATATTATTACATAAGCAAAGGTCCCTGCCCTGCAGGCATATATCTATATGCACACCGGCTAGCAAGGCGTTAACCTAATAAAGGTTGACCTACGCATAAATGCAAATATATGCTTTAATATATATATATTATATATGCTAATAAAAAAAAAGCTTTATTCGGCCAGCTATAAAAATTAAAAAAATATTTATTATATAGATAATTAAATAGGCTATCTAAAAAAGCTTATAATTTTTGTATATCTGCTGGCGTTGTTGAGTTATTTTGGTTTGAAGTCTGAATTCTGACTGCGCTGAGGGTCTTGGTGCTGAAGGTATGGGGTTTTGGCACACTTTTAGCTATGGGCCACCGTAGATTCCGGCCGCGAACCCCTGAGCGGGGTCTTTTGCAGCAGACCTACCCTGTACGCTGTAAACATTTAGTTACTCTCCTACGGAGTACCTAGGTACCCACCTAGACGCCTATACGTCACCTATAAACGCGACCACCAGCGCTAGACCCACCCTCTCGTTTAATTGATCTCTCTTTGACGCGACTGGGTAACCCACCTTGTTACCTACCAGTCTTCAAGCCTTGAACGATTGAAAGCCAAGCATACTCACAACACCCTCATCCTTTCTGTAGCCCCCGTCATGATTTGAAACTTGCCTGTAGTCTCCTTCGATTGGTCATGCTGCACTCGCCGCCCACCTCGGATATTGTCGACGCTGCTGACAATGCCCACAATGCCGTCGATGTCGACTCTTTTAACTCGTCGCGGCCATTCCACGGCCTGGTGCTCTGCTGCACTAGTATCGAGGCCGATCAACGTGTAAGTAGTACTCTGATATAGTGGTCTTGACCGGCGTGCCCGACTGATGTTTGCTTTGTACGCATATAGACCGAAATAGCCCAACGAACTGCCGACATGGGCGGCATCCATAGATACGACCTCACGCCCGACGTCACCCATCTCATCGTCGGAGACTATAACACGGCCAAATACCGCCATGTCGCCAAAGAGAGACCCGACATCAAGCCCATGGCTGCCGGCTGGGTTGATGCTGTGCGGAGACTATGGGTCGAGGATCAGGACATCGACTTTGTTGCGCTCGAAGCATACTGGACGTTGAAGACTTTTGAGGCAGGCAGTTGTATTGCCAGCGGCTCCAACACGGTCGAATGCGAAAGACACAAGCTGGTATGCTGTCTGACCGGCTTTGAGGACAGTCAGACTCCCCGTCTCGCCCTTGTGCATTGGAAATAGCTGACATCTGCAGATAATGTGCGAGCCATGATCGAGGACAAGGTCAGAGCGAATGGTGGCGAATACGTCGCTGACCTCTCCCGGCGAGTGACCCATCTTATCGTTTCCAAACCAGAGGGGAAGAAGTACAGTGCTGCCCGCCGCTGGGATATCCGCTGTGTGTCTATCGAATGGCTCCACGATAGCGTCGAACGAGGCATGATACTCAATGAAGAATGCTACGACCCGACTCTCCCGCCAGAGGAACGGGGTAAAGGGGCTTGGCTGCGCCGGGACCTTCGAGGAATATCATTGGGCAAGCGAGCACGAGGAGCATCCGACGTCCCTGCCGAGGTGGGGAGGAGAAAGTTGAGGAAGAGCGCAAGCATGAGGATGAATGGCCAGGGTAATAACATATGGGGAGACATCTTGAATCAGTCGGCTGGTGACCTCTCGCGACCCGATGACGCTCAGCGACAGTCGAAGACCCCTCCTGCTCAACTTGCCACCGGCTCGGCCATGTCTGCAGCCGAAACCACACAAGTTCTGGTGCAGCCCGTAGTGCAACCAAGTAACAGTACCTGGCCAGCTCTTAGGAAAGGCGTTTTCTCGGGCTGTCGATTTTTTGTCCATGGGTTTCCGGAACCGAAAGAGCAGGTTCTCTTGGATTTCCTCACCTCACATGGTGGTCAGGTCTCCAAATCCCTGGATGATGTTGCGTCATCAAGTCATATCGAGCCGGTGAACCAGCGCTATCTACTCGTGCCGCAGACATCCCAACCTGACAGCCACCCACAACTCCCCGACGGAGTCCACATCATCACAGAGTTCTTCATTGAACGTTGTATTCATAATAAGACCCTCTTTCTTCCTAGCGATCATGTTTGGGGCCAGCCATTTCCACGATTCCCTATTGACGGGTTTCAGAATTTGGTTATATGCACAGCTGGTTTTATCAACGAACAGTTAAACCAAATCGAAAAATCTGTTACGCAGTTGGGCGCGACATATTCCGAGAAACTGAATAAGCAAGTCACTCTCCTTGTCTGTCCGGATCTGGGCGCACTGAGAGAACAGAAGCGTGACCTTGCTATCTATCATAACATACCAATCATCAATGTGGAATGGCTATGGCAATGCATTACAACAGGGTGCCTGGTTCCATGGACAGAGTTCCAGTTCGAACAATTGGTTCGGGATATACACTCTATCCGTGCTAAGCTGAAGCGCAAAGAAGAGGTAAAGAGGCAAGGGAGAGAACCGCTCAACAGATCTCTATCAGAGCCTGTGCTCACAAAGCCATCTGTTCCAAGACCTGGTCGTAGACCGCAAGTTCCACCCCCAAGAGCGGGAGTAGACATGACTGCATTCGACAATGATATGGCTAGTGCCGATCGCCAAACATCTTCGCTTCGAAGACAGAGCACACTCGAGTCGCGATATGAAACGGCTCCTACGCACCCTCACCCTATGGACGACGCATTCACATCAGCGCCCCTCTCAGAAACAACGGCAAGTAATCTAAACAAGTCGTCGTCTCCACCTAAACAGGTCCAGGAGAAACGCACACTTAAGCGCTTCCCCACCGGAGGCGAAGTAGGCGATTCTGAAGCCGGGGAAGAATCAGACGCCACTACGCAAACAGCATCTAAAGAACCTCCTGACTGCGGCCCAGATACCGAACGCCAACGCAAGGCGCAACAGGCTAGAAACCTCGAGCGTCTAGAAATGTCGAAGCGTCTCAACTCTATCATGGCAAGCGCTGATACACCTCAAGAGGGAAATGCCCTCCATTCGGGCCCTCTCCCACGCCCCGGGCGGCGGAAACGTCAAATTCTGGGCCGTGCGACGAGTAACGTGTCGGTTGCGTCCAGTACGAGCGCCGACTCGGCCCCTACCTTTGCTCCCGCGGCGCGACAGCTCGGCTCCGCGCAGTCTGCGTCGGGTGGATCTGAATTCGATAAGTTTCTTGAACCAGTCGGGGAACTCGGTGCGTCAGACGCAGACCACCTCCCTCCATCTACCCAGTTAGAATACGACGTTCCTGAAGCACGAAAACAGCGGGATCTCGTGCTCAAGAAAATGAAAATAATGAGATATGGTAAACAGGATCGCCCTGAAGGCGAGAATGAGAATTTGCAGAATTTGGAAAAGACTCAGCTTGCGGATCCAGATCCTTCTGCCCAGGTGAAGGGGAAGGAGACAGACACGGTCAGACGATCTACGAGACGCCAAGGTCGCCAGTAGGACCCCCTTTTGCTTTATTATCGGCGTCTTCCGGGCTCGAGTTTTACCTATGCTCATGTTGTATTCACTCATCTTGCTCGACGAAACTGCAAGACAGCATTGTACATCAGGAAACGGGTCGCTGAATATCACCCCTACTGTGATTGGTCGATTGGTTCATTTCTTGGTGCTATTCATTCCACTGGGCTAATGGGTATCTGTTTGGGAAAGCCGTGGACGAGGTAATAGATACATACCCGTCTCTCCAGGCGAAGCATATTTGATTACCGGCGCCATATCTTGTGTTAGATTTATATATCAAGCGATGCGTATACGGAAACGGGCTGAATAAATAGATGGATGGATGGATGAATGGATGGGATTATACTTGGCACAGGCGTAGCGGTATATACCTAGGTATATAGGTACTCACTCAGTTGAGTTGAGCGATAGGTACTTAGGCTACGACGGCTATGAAAGAAACAGATCAAATGAGATAAATGAAACGAACACAACACATGAGTTCAATATCCGTCCTTTTTATTCTCATGCATGGTGTAGGCAGCATTTATTATCCCCATTCATTATACCGCCCTTAGTAGAAAGCGCACCTTAGACCTTAGATACTATCTATGTATGGCGATCCCAGAGCTTGTTTATCCGTCCACTGATCTACGCCACCGCCGCCATCACGCGAACTGAACACTTGGTATACAGTAGTTGGCCTAGGAGGACTAGGTCGCATCTCACAGCCTAATCTACAGAGGAATAACGGCTCTTCACAAGCTGAGAGGTTATGAATATATATATATATATATATACATATATAAACATGTATTATACCTTACCTAAGATAACTAGGGTATATGCCTTACGCCTCAGATGGAGTAGAACTCCGATAGACTTTGGCTCTTTACCATGAGTACGCAGATCCCAACTATTCAAAACGGAAGTGCACATGATCGAAGGCGTATTGTATTCTGTTTAACCTTTTAAAGTACGGGCATGATAATTTTCCTACATTTTTTCGGTACATGCTTGATTAACCTATATTGTTGCCAAAGATTCTCGATACATAGATCTCTCTCCGCATATGCCTCCCTTCAACCCATGCTTACAATTTGTACAGATGGTATAAAACGAACTCGAATGAACCTAAAAGGGGTATATTGCTAGGAAATAGAAACGCCAGTCTCGTGGTGTAATGGCCCAATATAATGGCTTCTCCAAACCCCGCCTCCAGAACATAGTGAAAGCGCTTAAGCGAACATCTCCCATCTGGTATTTGGTTTTCTTTCTCGCCTGTTATAGTTATAAGGCATCATTTTTATTTATTTGTTAAAAAGCCGATGTGAGGTGACGACGGTGTCGTTGCTTGATCCGCTCTGCCAAGTAACTACAACCCAGCTGCGGCCTCTGTCAGCACGCTTAGCAAACTGGCCGCTGCACCACCAATCCCCACTGCTCGGAGTGTTTCATTTCGAGTCTTCTTGCGATTTCCTCGATCGCGGTCTCGGTCGCGATCCCGGTCATCCTTGTAACGGCGATTGTTTTGGTCATCGCGGTCACCACGCCGCCCACCGGAAGTGCTCGTGTAGTATTTGCCACTGCTACTACTGCCGTTATTCCGATGCTCGCGATCACGGTCTCGGTCAGTGTCTCGACCTGAGCGACGTTCTCTATCAAGATCGCGATCCGGCCGATATCTCTCTCGGTCTCTATCTCGGATCCTAACTTTATCGCGATCTCGATCGCGGTAGTCTCGCTCACTAGACTCTTTCCCTCTATCTCGTCGGCCGGCACTTCGTGACATCGAATTCAACCCATCGTCAAATATCTGAGGTTCCGGATCAAATCGCACATGTGGATCATCGTGCTTGTTTTTGAGTATGGGCTTTGGCTTCACTGTTGCTGAAGGACTAGTCTTTTCTCGGCCCTCACTACCTTTTTCCTTTTCTACCGGTGGTGGCACGATGATCGGGTAGCTTTTGGTGCCCTTATCGTCGCCATCACCTGACGTATTCGCTCCATTCAACCCACTTCGAGGACTGAAGTTGTGATTGTACGCGGCTGGACGTGACTGGGAAGGGGGCTGGTATGAGCTTGGGGAGTGGGCGAATGAAGAGTGGCCATAAGCATCTTCATCATCGCTGGAATCCCATATTTCACCAGTGGAACTGACTGTACTATTTGCACGGTAGCGATGTTGAGGGTCGATCACGTAACCGGGTCCGTTTTCATCACCCTGCCCCTCAATGACGTCCCAGTTCCGGTATTTATCGGGATGATAAGCGTCCTCCGGCCGCCGTCTTCTCTCACCAAATCTACCTTGCGTTGGACCATTAGAGGCATTGGGCATGCCTCGCCTTCGCCCGTTACGTACCTCAGCGCTTTTCCTCGCCAACTCGGCAATATCTTCTCTCTTTAGTTCACCAAGTATGGCTACAAATTCGGGCCGTGCTTCATAGCGCAGGCCTTCTCGTGCGAGAACTTCAGGTGACACCAAGCTCCGGCGGATGCGGGTCCACTTTGCATCCGGTTGGATTTCTCGGCCTTGGCTGTCAGGTCCTAGGCGCGTGACTCGCTGATTGGTTGATGGAACCATCGCGTCCTTTTGGATTAGAGATGGCGCGGATACTGTATTAGAATTCACGGTGGGCGGAGAGCTTCTGTCACCACCGAGTGGCGGGGGTGGCAGTGAAGGGACGTATCTGGGCGGCGGGTCGTGGTCATAATCGTAGTGCTGATCAAGCGTATAGCTTCGATCGGAAGGAGGGAGAAGTAATGGCTGCGAGGATGAGGGAGGTAGGTATCTCTGAGGTGGAGAGCTAGTGGTCACGTAATTCCCACGCGACTGCATAGACGTAGGCACACTATGCATGTGCAAATTGTCCATAGCGGCGGCTAGTTCGTTGTTCTGCCTGTCCAGTGCCATGAGCTCCTTCGTAGATATCAAAGCCATTGAGCCTGTAGGCGATTCACTTTGATCGCTACAGTCATAGTGATCGTACGAAAGGCCGGTATCTCGAGTAGATAGATGGCTAGGTTGGGGCGGGTAGTCGTCGTCGTATCGCAACCGCTCCATTCTCATAGAGGGAAAGAATTTTTGATTGTTAATATCGGTACTGTAAGAGTCGCCCTCACCGATATCTGTCGGACTTGGTTGAGTTGGATAGGGGGGATTGATGTCTTGATCCGTTGGTTGTGCGTAGTTCTCTAAAAGCCCCCTTACAGAAGGCGCACCGCCACCATGTGCTGTGATCTGTTCATCTACTTGACGAATGTATGCTCTTAGCACATCCTATGCGATCTGTTAGGACACAGCTCTGATTGGAAGTGGGGAAGAGGTTTCAAAGGAGCGGTAAACTTACTTGATTCTTTCGCAGTACGTCCTTCGAAAAGCCTTCCTCTTCGAGCGCATCCCTGAACTGCTCCCAGAGCTGTTCCTCATCCTCGCCGAAGCCCGAATCCTCGCGCTGACAGAGGCGTGAGGCTATAGCATCGACCTTGTCTTTGATAGCGTCGAGGTCGGTACTAGTAGTATCTACTAACTGGCGTGACTTGCTGGGGTTGTGTAGCTGAATGGTGTCGAGGAACATATCTATATTGAGTTTTTGACCGGCGAGCTTGTTACGAATTATCTCGACCTTGTCAAGCTCCAGACTGTCCAACATAGTCCAGCCCTTCTCGCTATCATTCATGGCGACGTGGCATTCACCATCTCCACTGACACTGGATCCGCTTGAGCCACCGTCGAAATATTTCTCCAAAATGGTACCCAGCTGCTTCAGTGTGAACTCCGCATCCTCAATGATTGGTGCTAACTGTCGCGTATAAACGGTGCTATTCTCACTGTTCAGCAGCGATTCCGGATCCTCAGCTTCGACCTTGAGATGCTTAAGCACAGTGTGCAAGTCGCGAACGACAGTAGCCACAGCCTCGAAGCTGGCGCCGGCATTGCGTGCCCGCCTATATAGTTTGCGCGCAAATGCATCAAGAGTATCGATAGGGACCAGTATCGCAGGCGATGCGGGCTTGGTTTCATCTTCGATAGGATACGCTGCCATGATGCCTCCCTTTCACAAGCTGGGAATTTGGACCCCTTTTATTGGGAGGCAAGTCAGCACAGCAAAAGTTTCTGGGATTCCCAGGATAGGTATTGCAACAATGTTGGCTTTACCGGAGCGAGGTGATAGCCGTACAGAAACGAGAGAACAAAAGAGAACCAGCAAAGCTTACAGGCCTAATCTAAGTTGATAGATAGCGAGGTGAGAAGACGTGAGCTACTAGACTGGAATACGTGCGTTTCCCGAGTAGGCCGTATGCGTGTGATGATGGGATTACACGCTATGGTTGTTGCAAAGTCTAGGTAGCATAAATGGTATGGATGAAAGCTCTGACGTTAAGTAATGATTGCCTGGCTTGGATATATGTCTGAGGGCGTTTGTCAACCGTCAGCGTAGGCTGTATCTGTATGCTAATCTCGCTATTAGTCATGAGTACAGCCATGTCACTCTCTCTATACCAGCATAGAGAGCGTGGTACCTAGCTAAGGCTTCCCGGATTTATGTACAGGTGGCGCTGTCATAGACTTACAGTAGGTAACGAAGATGGGCGATCCAGTAACAGTATACAATGCCCGAACAGGAACAGCAAAGACCGGGAAAGGACAACAGTACGAAAGGAGGTCGTACGCAGTCGAGACTGTCGGAGATTTGTGACAGCTGATGATTACCGGTGTCACGTCCAAGTGCTCTCGGTAAGGTAGGGGCTGTTCAACGGTTCTCGAGGGGCGAGGGACGGGCGTTCCGGGCTTGGAGACGAGATGCTCTGTCTGTCGACTGCAGACGAGGGCCTGGCTAGATCCTATATTTGTTGTGGACGGTGACGTTGCAGTCGAGCTGATATGGTTATCATGGTCGGTGATAAACTTCGCCCAGAGGGTTGGGTTCCAACGCGGTTTGCCCTCTCGTAGTTTTTTTTGGCCCAAACCCAAGCTTGACGAGGTCGCAAGCAAGTATGCTGAACAGATGTTGGCTGGCAGAGGCAATCAACACCGAACTCCGCCTATGTACATTACTGTATATGCAATGCAAGTCAGATACCTGACTGACAGATATTCTGTGGTTCCTGAGCTGGAAGGTCTAGTAGTCTACCCAAGATAGGCAGTATGGGCCAGGTGATTCCCGTCCGGAGAAAACTGGTTGGTAGAAATGAGTGTGTGGGCGTAAGTGTGTAAGTGTAAGTGAGCAGAAAGTGAGCGAATGAGGTTTGCCATGCGAATTATTTCTACACTACATAGCACCTACCTCACTCTCTACTTAGCACTTGCCACTATTCTAAGTCGGGAACCGTGTACCTTCCCACATGTTTAATACATCCATGCAGATCTGCGATGTGTACTGCCTCCCTTGGTCCTTCTGGCTGGGAAGTTCTAAGACATTCGAAGTGGGTACTTCTGCGGTACTTCTCCTCCGGTGGTGCCGTCCATCGGTTGGCAAGTGTAGCGCATGTAGCAGGAAGGGCAAGACCCATGACGCCCCATCGAAGAGACGTTGTGACGTAAGTGCAGATTGAGATTGGCCCTGATTTCATCATCGCTTGCGCCCTTGCAAAATCGCAACTTTGCACCTTACACTACCTCACTCGCCTCACTACACCCTGCACCGTTAGCTTGCACCAACTATCGCGTCGCCTGCCCTTGTCTGGCTCCCAGAATAGAATCTCGAACAATACCTCCTCTAGGCACGCGAGGCGCTGAGGGAAAAACTAGGCACCGCAAAACACTTTATACCACCAATATAGCCACTTATTAAACCACATAATCATTTAATTAGCTACTTTTAAGCTTATTTTTAATATAGCACGTTTATTTAAGCCTTTGAAAAGTATTTTAACGAAATAGTTTCAAAAATAAAGGGTTGAATAAGTGGCTATATTGGTGGTATAAAGTGTATTGCGGTGCCTAGTTTTTCCCTCAGCGCCTCGGCACGGTACCTGTACTGATTGTTTACGATGGTGGAGGTTAGCGGCTCGAGTCCCACAACTTTTGTCGACCCCTTGATTCTTTTCCACGTTGCCGACTTTATTGATTGGCGATCAGGCACAAGCTCATTGGACGGCTAGTGGATGAGCACTTGGACGGGCCAAAGCGCCGTTAACGTTGTTGTCGTTGTCGTCATCATTTTCCGATGGCATACATCTGTGGCCCACGGGTAGGTTGGTTATTTGTTTTGGCTTGTCTTCTCTCTTTCAAGATATTGGCTACGACCCTTCTAATGAACGCAGTCTAATGTGACTGGGTAATGTCTACCCCATTCGACGCATTCCAACCATTCCAACCGGGTGGTTTGATCCATAGTGCGCCAGCAGAACCCCAGCCTCTGCGGCGGCTTTCTAAGGCCCAGCTTTGATGCAGCTGGTATGTCAGCTCCTTGCCCCATACTGCCCCTTGCTGCCCCGTAACGGAAACCCATGATCTATCTCTCGGGTCAGCATGCAATGGTCTGCAGTGGTCTGCAATGATGTCTAGGCGAGGCTGAAATCCGGAACCCCGCAGTTTTGACCGCAGCTGCACGCTACTTACCCCATCATCTAAAATGTATGTACTTACAGCATGCCTGTATTCACTGCAGTATGTACGCACGAATATGCTATTAGTACTTTGCTGACAGTCACTGGCTGTCTGAGTTCAGTACCTCTAGTACTGGACGATATGGGTGGTCCTCATCTCTGTTCCTGATATGGCGCCCCCGGCCCTGTTGCAGACAACGGACCAGTGCGGTGGCACACACGGGGACTGGCACAATGCGGCCGTACACGACACAGGCCACTCATTACATACCTACTCTTTCACTTGGTAAGCGACTGATTCTCATCCTGTCGCGAGCAGCACTGCGCGGTAAACTGAGAACTGCAAAATCTGAAGTTGGCAATTGGAGATCGTGGCTGAGTCAAAGCTCGAGATGGCCCAACTGCCCAAAGGGGGAAGTGGCGGGAAGAAAGAACATCGTATGCGCCTCTTCGTTGCCCTATGCCCCTCTTGTCACCGACCGTGACCCTTTATGAGTGGCTGTCTCCCCTACCTTTGATGTTCTTTGCATGCATTTGCAGCTTGCATATGTGCGCTATGCCGATAGTGGAGTACTGGCTATACAGTAAGTACTGGGTATAGGTGCACTACTGTAGGTAAGAGACGGATATCTAATACAGAGTGTTCTAATCCTCTCGGCCGCCTCCGCTGCCATCTCTGCAGCAGTCCCCTTCTCTCTAGACCCTCCTTCTCCCATCCCCTCTTCCTCTCCTAGGACCAGCTCCAATCACAGGCTGGTCAGCTACCCAAGCTGTTACCATCTTGTTCCCTTTCAGAGTTTCAAGTCGGATAAGCTGGGCAACTCAGGCTATCATGTATACCCGACTTGCCACTAATGTTGTTAGGTAATGCATTCCATGGCCGCCCGAAGCTCCAGCGAACGAGACCCTCGCTTATGCTTGGATACCCTATAGAATTCTCTCGATGCCGGATCTAGCGCGCGGTATATTACGATAGGGACGTCTCGCTTTCTCGGGTCGACGAAACGTGGTCCATCTCCTGCCAGTTTACCTAGGCCGTAGTTGATCATACGCTCCCGCCACTGAGCACCAGCTATTGTCTTCTCGCTTCGGCGGTCACCGCTCTCTGTCGACATCAGGATTATGACAACGTCGTGGTAGTAGCAGACTCTTCCTTCGCTTTTGCGCCCAGTCGACTCTTCGGCGCTGTCCGTTGTTCTCTCAAAGCGTCATACGCCCCGTCATAGTATACGGCACGGGAGAGCAGCTTCCGCTAGGCGGTAGGACATGTACTTCGCAGGCAATCTCACAGCATCACTTGACGATATATCTCGGCCTACATGTGTGAGGTGATATGCCGCCATGCGTGAAATCTTCATCGCCAAGTGGCTGGGGCTGTTCTAATCTCATCATTGCCAAGCACCATCGATCGAGCATGCAGAAAGGCCCAATCGCGTCGCCGGAAACTCTGGATATTTTGAAGCCATCGTACATATGGAGACTAGATAGTCGCGTATCATCCGCAGCAGTATTCACAGAGCCTCCAAAACACGTTACCAATGGACCCCAGTCCTGATTCGACAATTTCAAGGATGGTCATACTGATGGTCGTGTCTGCCGACGAAAACGCCCCGCGTTTAGGCAACAATTAGTCGCCGCATCAAGTAAGCGCTGAGCTATGGCTGAACCAACCAATGGCTGAGTATTGACTTCATTGCTTACCCTTCTTCGCCGAGCTCTCCAAGAAAAAAAAAAAAGGCCGGCTGAACCAATGCCAACTTTGACTCACTCTTACGCTCAGGCGACGTCCACTTTGTTCCGCACGGATATACTGAGAATTACTAGCTTTTCCTAAGGTTGTGACATCCGTCTATAGGTCTAAGGCTAGCTCGTACCTATGCTTATGCTTTTCTAATACCGAATTGCACAGCCTGTTCTCGCTAACCATTGGAGCTCGGCAACTCCTGGTTGATTTAACAGAGGCCGGGTAAGAGAAGGAACCCGCCTCTTGAACGCGATGAGTAAAGCCAGAGACCGCAATTTCAATGTTCTCTCGAGGGAACGAAATCGGTGTGCGACGAGCCGCCGGCCTACTACCTGTCCAATCTTCATATCCGAGCGTGCGTCTATATCATTTGCTTCACTTCGCAACTTTTGTTATGGTCAAAGCCATAAAATATCATATACACATTGGATCAAATGCGAGTCACTCGTATACCTGGAGACCACTTGGATCATCATCGCTGCATGATATGACAACATACACGTTCCGATCTCGGCCCCTGAGAATATCGAAGCAGGACACTGAGGAAGGGCCGTACAACAAGCGCTCTTTTCGTCCGTCTCATCCCGAACATTGGACTAGCAACCTCGCAACTTCAGTCTACATCTGTAGGAATATTGTACCCGGTCGTAGAAATAAGAATGCCGCCGCGTCTCGCCTCCGTTTCATCAGGCTGGAAGGTCGTACTGGTAGCATGTCGTCCTATATGCTATCTTTAGACCCTGTTTGTGTGTCTGTCGACGCTGATATAAGTTCGTAAGGCTGGGTCGGTTGCCTATCGCCCGGTGTCTGTGGGTGTTACCTTAGTAAATGAGCCTGGACTAAGAGCAGTCAGTGAGCGTATGAGCCATGTGGTTCGGCATATGGCTCAAATCCCATCAGTCATATTACGAATACCCCTATTCGTAGATTGGTCGACCAGTAGAACGGGCGAAGAAAGAAAGTTTATTGATGAGATCTGGCCGGGAATAACTGCTCTCCGTTTCTCTCTCCCAGGAAAGACCCTGCAGATTAACTAGGTGAAATAGAGGCCTAACTAACTCTTGAGGGTTTTGTCCCTACCTACCTAGGTACTTACCTAGGTATCTACCTATATCGAACGGGCTAGGTAATTTGTAGATATTTCGTACTTATTTGGGGAAGAGACATATAGCATCGAATATTCTATCTAGCCTTTCTTATCTTTAGTCGTTTCCTTGACTCGTTATGCCTAACATCTTTCTATAGCCATGTACGTAGCCTGGACAAGAACCAGAATGTAAAGTGACGGTCAAGAACTCGTAGATGCCTAGGCACATACACCAAGGCCGACAGAGCGCGCCAGCCATGGGCTCACGCTTACTTACGTTCTCCCCTCTCTATCTGTCCCCTTGGACAGAAAGCTGGTGTCCACCTCATGATAACCGTAGCATTATGTTCATAGATACCTAACCTAACTTAGGTGGGTACATAGTCATTCATCTATTCAGGGGAGAAGTATCGAATCACATCAACAATAGCAAAAACCATATGAAATTGCCCAATTAATAATCATATCTTTTTCTATTCATTCCCCGCAAGAAGAAAATTTTTTCCCTTTCTAGATCACGATCCTCTCTAATGAATACGATCCTACCTTCTGACTAATCAGATGACCCTTCTCCCTGAGACTCCTCTCCACAATCTCGCCGCCCGAGACGACCTTATGACTCGAGACGTGCTGAGACGCGGGCTTGAGGCCCAGTGGCAACATCCGGGACGCGGGGTCCTTGAGGCATACTGCGATGGGCTTGGTGGTAGTGGTGGTTGTGTTAGTGGCTTGGGTCGCAGCGGTAACAGCAGCAGTAGTGCCCGCCGCTTTTCTCGATACTTCCTCGAGGTACTTGACTGGACCCGCTAGGAAATTGCGGAGGAAAGTCGTCTCCTCCAATCCCTCGAGGGCTGCGCTGACCTCGTGCGTCAGCGAGCCGACGAAGTCTGCCGCGTCGTCGCCCGCTTGCATGGCGTCGTTGAGAAGCCACCCGCCCGGTCCCAGGGAGTCTAGGCATAATGCTAGGAGATCCGCGATGAGCTTTATGATGCCGTCGGGTGGGGCGTCGAATGAGACGTTTTCGTCGTAATGGTCGACCTCGAGGTAACGATCCGTCCAGCCGCCTTTGACTAGTTCGATCCGTAGTATGTACATCAGGGACAGGATTTCTTGGGGTTTGAAGGTCGTTCGTAGAGCCTTAACAGCGGGTGAATGTGGGCAGGCTCCAAGCTTGGTGAAGGCGACGCTCAATCCCCTGCCACGGATGCCGGCATCCTCATTATTAAGGTAAGACACCGTTTTCTGAATTTCATCTTCAAGGTCATCCAACTCCATGCCGATATTCTCGTTCTCGGCTACATCGTTTTCATTTGTAGTTTCGTCGGCCGTGCCATTCGTCAGAAGCTTGGGTATAGGCTTATTACGGTCATTGACCAACTCTAAGCTCTTCATGAGGGTCCTGAGAACCAATAGAACCTCTAAAGCACCTACTTTGGTAGCAGACAGGTAGACTACTAAGAGTTCTAAAGAGGGGTCGATCTCTGAGAGTCGTGAGACGAGTTCCTCTGCCAGAAAGCTGTCAACTGCTTCCTTCTCAACGAGCCTCTCTCGGAAAGCTGCTCGCAGATTTGACAACGTCAGATGCCCAGCATCTACTAGATAGTTCAAAACATTGCTCTGTGGGAGTTGGATAATTAGTCGGGGGATTCTCGAGTCTTCACGTAGAGCGTTATTCCACTGGAATGACCGGCTTATAGCGTATAGTATCCACCTCCTGTCTACGACTGGGTAGTTTGCGCGTGATCTCGGAAGACGCCAGTATAAGGGGTTTTTAGTTGACGGCTCCGTGCTGTCTCCGTTCTGCACGGGTGTTGCTTCCACCTCAATACCTAATTTCTCTGCAAGAAAAAGTTCAAACTTAGGGATATCGTTCGAGTTCAGTAAAGAGTCGGCATGTTCTCGATCGGTTGTCCATTTCTCCCAATAGTCACCTCTTATCGATCCCGGCAGGTAATTCGAAAAGACCGAGTCCTTGGGTGCCGATTTGTACAATGGTATTGAGCCCCTCGTTGTTGTGGGAAGTCCACGTCCTATCGAATCAATAAGTAGGCCCTCTGCGCGTCGTTTTGCATGCCGATTCTTAGGAGCCTCTAACTGAATCGCGACTAGATTAGAGCCGATGATTGAGATAGCACGCTCTAGTGGAGAGAAATAGGCGACCAATTGACATGAAGCAGAATCCTGGCTGCTCCCAGGAAGCGTCTGGCTTTGAGAGGCCAGATCGATATCGACGGTGTTTTGTAATGACCTATAGACTGGATTGAAAACTGAGAGCTGGGTATTGGTGGAGCACAAGAGAGAAGTCTTGCTTAGCGGTAAGAATGAAGTGGTGCCGTCCAGTTGCATAGTCGACGATATCTTTGGTACACTTGTCGTCAAATCGTGAACGATAATGGTGTGACGGTGAAGCTCTAACAGAGCCCCGTTGCGTGCGTCAAGACGATAGGACCGCGGCTTGCCCTGATTTTCGTGAGGGGTCGCTAAAGGCATTACATGAAGCTGTACGATGCCTCGGTTTTCCTGCATAGAGGGCAGTGTCGATGGCAGCCGGCCGATGATGTGGAGGTGTCGACTGCGCTTGTCCGCAGGGCCAGAGTTGGAAACCAAGACGAAAACCTCCATTTCCTCATCAAGATCTTGGCCGGAGCCGGAGAGGAGGCCGAATACATCGCTTTTTCCCTTGAATATACCCTTGACTATTTCTGACACCGAGACTGAGCGGCAAAAGTCGATATTAAAATCAGTTCTTGCATCATCAGTGAGGTCTTGAAGCATGGTTAGGGCACTCGATGCCCATTTGCGCTTCAAGGTCTCGCCATCCAGGCATATGATCTCGCCGTCTGCCCTTACAACCAAAAGCTCACTGTCAAAAATAGTGTCGGTGGCGTCACTAGGAGCTGCGGGACTGGGCACAGGCGCAACCCATACTACAGGGCGGCCATTATCCAGTGATGTTGAGCGGGAGGTCTGGTTCGTCTTGCCTGATGCATCGACGCTGTCTTTGAGAAGGATGATCTTGTTTTCTCGGGACTCGTCCAATGCGGCGTAGGTGTAACGCGAGACATCCTTGGTCGAGTCGGATTTGAACCGGACTGAGCTGGCCGGGCAAGAGAGGCGCGACTGAGGAGGGATGGGATATGATGTGACGAGGCGCGAGGAGGAGACCTGTACAAGGAGCGACGAGGCGCAACTTTAGCACTACTACGTATGATGTCGGACAGGCAGGCAGGCAGGCTTACGTCGTAAATGTTGATTGCTTCTCCGTCAATGCCAACCGTCAATTCCGCCCGGCGCCTCTTCCGCTTCTTTGATCCCGGCGCATACCCGTGTACCTCGCCAACGACGTACGTGCCCGTGGTTGGATCCAGAGGCCGAGGGAGCGTTGTTAGCACATAGGGCTTCTGGACCTGAAATTGGGAGGCCATTGCTTGGGGAGAGGGGAAAATTCGCCTTTGGCGGTCGAGTCGTGACGCCCGAACTTGTTCGCTGAGTTGTTCACGATGCGCCGCGGATGGCTTCAAGCTCGCTAAATCCAGCCTAGAAAAAAAAGTTGCTTAAGGTCGGTTGCTTGACCCAAAACACCGATCATGGTGGGGCAGCTCACTACCCCGTACCTAGGCGAGCTAGGTACTCACTTAGATAAGACGCAGGGGTACTTCCGATAAGCGACCTGTGCTACCTACCTAGGTGGGTACCCGGAAAGAAAAGATGGGCCCTGCGAGCTCTCTCTCAGATTCAATTAACCATGACGCGCTAATCGCGTCCCCAGCACGCGCCCTAAAGTACTTACTTGGAAATAGCAACCCCATCTCTACCTGCGTTATGGCATCTGCTCAGACGCGACAAGTAGTTCTTACTTGATTTACGCAACCACCAACCACATAACTACTGGCTTAACGGTCCCTTTCGTCAAACTTCTACTCTCCCATGCTATTTTGCACTATTTTGCTTTCTCTTACTTCCATTCCCTTACCCACGATACCTAGGTCCTCTTTGGCATCGGTTCACATGCTCTTTACATGACCCTTGCATAAGACGATTACAGAGCCTCTCCTCATGATTTTCCCTGTCTAATTGAGATAGAGTGCCTCGGACTTCCATTTGACCACATCGACCGGTCAGCATGTCCGAGACTGGCGATGGATCCGAGGTGCACCTAAAGAAGCTACACCCTTTCTTCTCAGCGCCCGCCGCCGCTCCCCAGACTGACACTGCTGTGACCCCTCCGACTCCCGATCCTTCATGCAGCCCTGCATCTGACGAGTCAAGGAACGACCCCGTCTGCGATTCTAGCGAGCGTGAACGAAAGCGCCGGAGAACAGATACCCAGCCTGGTGGCCCAGAAACCAATGCCAGAGCCCCGCGAACAAGACGCCGGCCACGGGTTTCCGCCGGACAAAGTATTGTCAAACACTTTAGCCAGAACAATGTGAAAGGCATAGAGTCCGAGGTCGAAGAGATACGAGATGCTGAACGGTTGCAAGAGCCACTTGCTGGCAGCACTAACTCCAACTCTCGGCCTTCTACGGATGTCTCTGAGTCCGGATGTGGCGCGCTGGGAGACCAGGAAAATCGAATAGTGCCCCAGTCAGCACGTGTCCAGAAGTCACAAAAGTTACTGAAGCTAAACCCGGCCACTGGTACGATTGGATCCCCCCCACGGTCTAAACCACAGGCACCCCCGGCCTCCGGCAAAAGACGTGGCCGAAAACCCAAGTCCTTGATTATCACAGTGTCTTATGGAGCCGACGCAACATTGCGAGAGCAGGTTGGCCAACTGATAAACGGAGTGCTCTTGGGGACTTCGCGAATTCCCTCGTCCGCGTTAACAAATCCAACTCCTAATACACCACCACCCAGCCAAGGAAGCACCAATGTTAAAGCGTCGGAAACCACTCCAAAAGAGGGCGTAGTTGTCCTTCCCAAAAAGCCAGCACATCCGTTCTTCCAAGCCAAGACCAAGGGCGCCGTCTCCACCCCTGAGAACGGTCAAAAGACAACCAAAATGAATAAGGAATCATCTAAACGGCAGGTTATTTTCACATCAACTCCCTGCTCGCCTGGGAAAGCTCGCCCCAAAGCTTCGAACTATTCGCTACCTAGTGCAGGTTCCAAGAAAAGCAGTATGAAAATACCGGGAGCACAGTATCCAGCGTGGCCATGGCGTGGCATTGTTCACGTTCGTGACGACTTGTCCACTCAACCCGTTGGCAGTGCTAGACTTGAACCCGCCTCGGCGAACCGCGGAAGTCGCAAGGCAAAGGGGCAAGCGATCCACATCGGCCACCATGAGAGTATCCTGCATGAAAGCGCTACAAAACTAGGGATTCGCCAGCTTGTCGACGATCTGAAATCCTCCAACGATAGAGACTTCCGTCCAATAGCACCTATGGTAAGAATACCTATTAAACACTTTGAAAGTGGTCGAAAACTCCAAGCACAGGTATTCAAGGAGCTTCACACATTGCACAACAAGGGCAGCTCAGTAAGGACACACCCAGCAATTCATCATGCATACAACTCTGTGCAGAGTACACTGTCAGCATTCGACAAGTCTACATGTGAATCTGTTGCTTGGGCCCAGAAATACGCGCCCGCGTCGGCACAGTGTGTACTTCAAAGTGGGCGCGAAGCCGAGCTTCTGAGGGACTGGCTACGGAGCCTGAAAGTGCAGGCAGTGGACACTGGTGCCTCAGATAATGTGGCTAAGCCTAAACCCAGCTCTGCTCCCAAAAAGAAGCGAAGGCACAAGAAGCTAGAAGGATTTGTGGTGTCCAGTGACGAGGAATCCAACGAGATGGATGAGATATCCGATAATGAGCCGCAGTTGCTCATTCACGGCGCTAAGAAAACGGTTGTGCGATCTGGTGATGGAGTTGAGCGAGGTAGACTTGGCAGTCGATTGACCAATGCTGTATTACTGAGCGGGCCACATGGATGTGGCAAAACAGCAACAGTATATGCGATAGCCAAGGAGCTCGATTTTGAGGTCTTTGAAATCAATGCCGGAGCCCGCAGGAGTGGGAAAGACATATTAGAAAAGGTTGGGGATATGACGCGAAACCATCTCGTCCAACACCACAGCAAAAATGAGCAAAGAGAAGACGTCACAACAGATGATGAGGTTGCTAAGGACCTAAAGTCTGGAAAGCAGGGCATGATGACATCTTTTTTCAAGCCAAAGCCTTCTCAGCCTACAAAAATAGTTGACATGGTTGAGCAGACTCCTCTCGCTGCACGGCCTGCACTACAAGAGAAGAAGCCTAACAAGGATCAAAAACAATCACTAATCCTCCTAGAAGAAGTCGATATTCTTTACGAAGAAGATAAACAGTTCTGGGCTACTGTCATTTCAATGATTGCCCAATCGAAACGGCCATTCGTAATGACGTGTAACAACGAGTCCATTATACCATTGCAAAGCCTAAAACTACATGGAATCTTCCGCCTTTCCTCCCCACCCGCAGACTTGGCAGTTGACATGCTACTTCTGATTGCCGCCAATGAAGGGCATCTTCTTAAGAGGCATGCCATTGAGACCCTCTACGAGTCTCGCAGTCACGACCTCCGCGCAGCTATCACCGAACTAAACTACTGGTGCCAGATTGGTGTTGGGGACCTACGGGGTGGCTTTGACTGGTTCTATCCCCGATGGCCAAGGGGTAGCGACGTTGACGAAGAGGGGCAGACCATTCGAGTTGTCAGTCAAGATACTTATCACACCGGAATGGGCTGGCTTAACAGAGATCTGGCAACGACAGAGGCGTCGCTGCCATCAATTGTCCCAGACTTGCACCGAGAAGCCTGGGAGCACTGGGGCCTGGATATTTCAGATCATCACGAGATTGAAGATCCCTCATGCTGGGCCAAGAAAGCAACGGAGCAAGCTTCTTCGCGAGCCGCCCGACTGGCCCTCTTGCAGTCCGTCGAGTCATTCGCGGATGTTATCAGTGAATCGGATCTTTGTGGTCCTTTCTTACCATCCCTTTCAAACAATATTGCTCTTGATGCAACAACGCCAAACCTCCATACCAAGACACTAGATGATTTCACCATTGGCGACAAGGTTTTGGAAGCCACCCCGCTGTATCATTATGCTTCAATCTCACAGGACCTGTCTACTTCACTACGAATCCTCGCTCAGTCCAAACTAGTCGGTGAAGAAATAACATCCCAAAATGCGGGCTCCAGTAGTCGTTTCGGCGAGAGGCGTATTACGGGCGACATTGAGCATCATCTCAAGACGTCTTCAAGGTCTGAGGCCCCAATTACACGCAAAGACTACAGCATCGCCTTTGATCCGATCGCGGCATCTGAAAAAGCGCTCGCAAATAATTATCTTGAGCCGTCTGTATTCGACAGGGAGATGACACCTCTTTGTCTAGATGTTGCTCCGTATGTTCGCAGTATCGTAGCGTACGACCAGCGGCTTTACAATGAACGTCGCATGCGAAGCAACCTTCTAAGCGAAAGCGGAAGACCTGAGAAAAAGCGGATGCGAACGACAAGAGCTGCTCTCTCTGCTCTCGAGGGTGGCAGTCGAGCCACTACAAGACGTGAGAAATACTTCGAGGCTGATATCAACCCCTATCTTGTGATGCGTACTGGTGGGAAAGGGTGGGAGGAAGCAGTGCATCAAATGGGCGGACCGAAGGACCTTGCTCCTGTTGCTGATCATGAGACTTCTGACATGGATCTGGACGCCACCTCGGATCAATCTTAAGTTTGCGGTGCGAGAATATGGAGTGAGAATAAGTATAGATATACAGATACAGAATCTTCAATCACTCTAAATGAGGTGATGGCGCATGGCGTTACTCTGAGGCGCATAACAATCACGAGGAAATGGGGAAGTCAGCATTAGCATTTACAGCTTACATAGGTAGTTTGGGAATTGATAAACGTTTCCCTAGACTCATATTCAAATTTAGATGGGAATGAATTTGATGAATGAGTAAGAGGCAGAAGTACCCTCCGACATTGGTCTGTGGTATGTTCTTCAACCAAACTGTCCCGCGTTCTCAAGCACATACGCAAGTACGTCCTCAGCGGTCTCAAAGCTAACCGGCATATCCTGCGCCTCGAACTCGGCGCAGTCCGCCACCAGCCCGCCGGCCACGGAATCCGTCTTCGCGCCAAGGTAGTACGCGAAGGTCTGGAAGACGTTGGCCGTCAGGTTGACGGCGTTCCCGTTCAGAGCGCTCTGCGGCTGCGCGAGCGAGGCGAGCTGCTGCTGTGCGGACGATGCGTCGTCGTCGGGCGGCGAGCAGAACGTCGCGGGCTCGTTGGGCGTTGCGAGGTTTTGAAATGTGAAGATGCGGGTTGTGTCGTTTGGGTAGGTGCCTGTTTGGTCGAAGTAGTTCCCTGAGACGAGAACGGATGAGCTGTTTGTGGGTGAAATCTCGTTAGTGGATTCTACAGTCTTGTCTGGAAAACGAGCGGGCGGGATGGCTTTACAGGTTGTATATGCCTAGGTTATATTGGAAATCTGGCAAGTAAGGAGCGTCATCTTCATTCTTGAGTGCGTCCCTTTCGGACAGCTGCTGCCTTGTCGATGAATCGGACGAGCCAGAGGTCTCCTCATCTTCAGAGTCTGATGACGAGTACAAAGGGGGATTGTTCTCGTAATTCGAGAAGACGTTGTTAGCGATATAGAACGTCCCGAAGCGCATGAGCGGGTTCCGGCTCGAGGAGTTGGCGAAGTGGTTCCCGAAGACGGTGAAGCGCATCTTGCCGAGGTCGCGGGGCCCTTCCTTCTCGCCGCCGCCCCAGAGCAGGCTCTTGTGGTGGTTCGCGACGACGTTGTGGCTGAACGTGATGGCGTCGGAGCCGTCCTCGACGTCGAAGAGGCCGTCGTACCGGTCCACCTGCCAGCCCCAGACGGACGGGTCCGGGGCCACGGCGCCCGCGAGGCTGTCTGCGAAGACGTTCCCGTCGAGCCAGGCTGTGGTCGTCGTCACGAAGGAGACGGCGTCGTACCGCGCGTTCCAGGTCGCTGGGTACGTCTCCGGTGCTGGGAAGCAGTCCCGGGGGGGCGAGATGTGGATGTTGCGCATTATGATGTTGCTGCGGCTGTTGAAGATTAGGGATACGCCGTGGAGGTAGGCTGTTGACTGAGTGATGGGTAGTTAGTTAGTTAACGTAAGGCGTTTATCTTCTCTTCTACGTGAAATCTACTGGGGTTACAAGTTTATGTTGGAGTACAGGAGTTGCGCCTCCTATATTGCCTCTACGTCGCGAAAGTTAGAGAGGGATTTCTTGGAATCACTTACGTCCATCCCGATCAGAGTCAAGTTCCCCTGAGCATCGATCGACTCCCACGATTTCTGTACATTCTGTGCCGTGCCACGCCATCCCTGGTTTTACCGCAGGTGTTAATACTACAGACTTCACGATGATGTCGATTTATCTCCTGCAACCAAAGAAGACGAGTATGCACACACATTTTGATGGTTCAGCAGCGCCAAGTACTCCGTCGCATTCCGCCCCTCAAACGTCTGGTTGGCAGCAACAGCGGCCTTGACGGCGTCCGTGTAGGTCGCGTTGAGCGCCATGATGTAGAGCGTGAAGTTGAACTCGGGCACGTTGCTCGAGTCGATGTAGTACTGGCAGTCCCCGGAGAAGGTCTCGTTGATCTGGTTGCCCTGGATCTCGCCCTGCACGTACACCGTTCGCGGCTCCTCCATCTTCAGCACCGTGCGCAGGTCCATCATGTTGTCTACGACATATGTGTTGTTTTCGTGGGCCACTCCCCCGCCCGTGGCCGCGGCGCCGAAGCCGAAGGGCGCCCGGTCTGGCAGGGCGGGTTTGGTGAGAGCTTTGAGCCCGGCGCGAGGGAGTGAGCCGGCTTTGGCGGAGGTGTGCCCGGAGGCTGTGAGTATGAGAGTGAAAACGTGTTTGAACCTCATCGTGACGGTCTGTTACTTTGACCTGAGGCGATAGTTCGGATACATCATGGTCTCCATTTTGACAAATACATGCTGCGCACACATCTTTATTTAATCGATCGTTGCCTTAACTATCTATTTGCTATAGAATTGTCAACTCGGCTCGGGGAACGGAGCATGTAGTAGCGAAGCTGCAACATTGGAGGAGGTGCAATTTCTCCGTGCTGAAGCGGTCCGAGAACGGCCAAGGCAAGGATCTTCGCGCGATGTAGATACTTTAATAGTTCATTGACCGTGGGCAGACCGTGTTCAATTTACCTGGTATATAATGCTGTGTCATCGTATCCTAGCAACTTATCATACAGATGCTTGTAAATATCAGCATTGCCAGCTCATTCACGACGTCTCCTGCCGTGCCAGCATGAGTTGCAATGACATCAGTCAAACACCGAATTGATTCTCGCATTGTTTGTTATTAATCTGTGCTGCCGGTGACGCACGTCTGAGCTAAATCGAGATGGATCGGCGGATCCAGGAACAAGGGGAAAATGTGGGGGATACAAGCTTTTGAGCTTGCTTAGCTTGTATCTTAGCAAAGGTATGACGCCAAGGTGCCGGATTGGATATTCATAAGTTGGGCAAATATTACGTTTGTCGTCACCGCTGGGAGACCGCCATTCAAAAAGTCAAATAAATATTTAAGGTAAGTGCAGACGACTCAGAGCTTCATGTGAGTTAAGTAAACAACATGAGCTGTCTAGCTCAACAATCGTAAAGCAGTTCGACGTGGTTAGAAGAAACGAAAGGAGCATACATACATACACTCGCTCACTTACACACATACACACATACACAATGCCTTCCACAGGTCTTGCTCGCTCGCTCCATTGGGGTCTTTTATTTGGCTTAGCTCAAACCAGTTCAGCGACATCGCTCTATTCAACCTACACATTCAATCCTCTCGAACACTTGGGCGGAGTTGCGCCCTACTTCGAACCGCAAGATCCCCCTACGTCACCTTCACCACCACAAGGATGCACGCCCGTGCGAGCAGCATACCTTAATCGGCATGCGGCAATCTATGCCAACGACTTCGACTACGAGGAGTATCTCGAGCCTTTCATCTCGAAGCTGAAGAACCACACAGGCATCGACTGGTCCAAGATCCCGACGCTGAATTTCCTCTCGGGATGGACAGCCCCTATCACGGATGCCGAGCAGGAACTATTGACGCGTGTGGGCAGAGTCGAGGCTACACAGCTCGGTACTACTCTGACCTTCAGGTACCCGAATCTTAAACTACCGGCTCACATCTGGACGTCGTCTGCTGAGCGCACGTATAAATCTGCCGAGTCACTTGTGCGAGGGTTAGAGACGGACGACAACGACATTCGCGTCATCAGCGTCTACGAATCCAAAAAGGCCGGCGCCAACAGTCTGACACCATACAGCAGCTGTCCGGCCTACTCGTCCTCTGCAGGCAGCGACCAGTCGGCCGTGTACCTGAAGAAATTCACGGCACCGATCACGGCTAGACTGAATGCGCTGGCGCCCGAGTTCAACTTCACTTCGAACGATGTCTACGGCATGATGGAGCTCTGCGGGTACGAGTCCGTCATCCGAGGAAGCTCGCCCTTCTGCGACCTCGATCTCTTCTCGCCGGACGACTGGCTCGCGTGGGAGTACACGGCGGACATCCAGTACCACTACAACGTCGGCTACGGCAACCAAGTATCCGGCTACGTCGGGCTTCCCTGGCTCAACGCCACGGCGGGCCTTCTCATGAGAGACAAGAGCGCCGAGGACATGTACGTTTCCTTCACGCACCGCGAGCTGCCGCCCATGGTCGTCGTGGCCATGGGGCTCTTCAACAACTCCGCCTTCGGCGGCAGCGGGTCCTCGATCAACGACACGATGCCGCTCGACCGCATCAACTACCGCCGCGCCTGGAAGAGCTCCCACGTCCTGCCGTTCCTTAGTAACCTGGCGATCGAGCGGTTGAGGTGCAACGGGACCTTCGGGTACGGCGATGGGGAGTACTATCGCGTGCTGGTCAACAGCGCGCCGCAGCCTTTGCCCGACTGCGCCGACGGCCCGGGGGCTAGCTGCTCGCGGAAAGGGTTCGAGACGTATATCCAGGACCGCGTCGATGCTTTCCAGGGGTTTTCTGCGAAGTGCGGCGTCGACTATGACAATAGCACTGATGTGCTTTCTATTTACACGGACCTAGACTCTGGGAATGGGACCTTGGTTGGGAAGAGGAATGAGGGCTCTGCTTACAAGGCTTTCTGAGGAAAAGAAAGAAAAAGAGTTGGGTGTATCATAGCTAGATGATAATATTAATACCTAATATTTGTATTCACTTGATTCCTTGTCCAGTTTGAATGTCTCATTTTACTCCTTTAGTCTCCAGCTGCTCCGGTATGTAATATAGATAGGACGATGCGAGGCCCCGCGAACTCTATGACCTTTCGTATCCGTATTTATTATATCATATCTAGGTAAGTATGAAGCTAAATTGCAGGATGTCTCAGATAGTAGATAAACGGAGCTATTCAGAGACTGAGACATGCGGCTGAAGTTTTTCATAAGGTTTTGAGGCCGTAGGGCTCCGGTATATAGAGACTAGTTAGCCCTCTGAGGGACTGAGAGTCTTTTGGATGGTCAAAGGTTCATTGCGCTCATGGGATACTATTCTGATATTGAGTTAGTCTCGAAACCCTGTATTCAGCCCTTGGGATTAGACCTAACCTAGAGCGCGATTTCTCCCGACTTCCCACCCGACGCGAGCCTTTGCCCGTAAGGGTGAGTGGAAATTCCAAGTAATTTTAGAGCAGGTGATAGTTGGCGAGCCTTACTCATAAGGGATCAAGACTGGATGGATCGGATCCTGATGGAAGCCCGAACTTGGGAGACTCATTTAGATAAATCTATAATGTTTCTTACATTCTTGATTCGTTTTAACCCCCTATTGTGTTAGGATTATGCATGTCAAGTTAGGGGCAATATACCTGCTTGCATATCCGATTTTTCATTCATTAGCCCTTGTCTTTTGTTGTCTTGTTCTACTGGTCATAGACAACAAAAGAGAGAAACAGAGCTTGGAACTGCTATGACACAATATTCACCAACTTTTTAAAGCTTAAACGTACATGTTAATGTTTCCCTCGTTTATATATGACCTGCTTTGCGACTAATATGGCTTATACATTGCTGATGTACATGGCTCCAGTTTCCTGTATCAACGAGGCATGCCACAACGATTAGATAAAGAAATGAGCTAGGTCCAGGCGAGACCTCTCCGGCCCCACAAGGTTCTCCGAAAATTTTGCAGATTTAGTACAACCTAACCCCATCGCTAATCATCAAACAACGGTCTCGTGGCCCAATGGCAAGGCGTCTGACTACGATTCGGTTTAAACACACATAACCGTCCGGAAAATCAGGAGATTGTCGGTTCGATCCCGGCCGAGATCATCACAGGAGTGTCTCTCTTTGTTTTTGAATTTTATTCCTATTTTTTTCATCGTGTGTTGATGTTTTTTTGATGCTGTCGCGAATCGTGAGTATAAACTCGCTACTCACATATCACTCACTCTGTTAGTGAATCGCTTATGTACATACATAGTTTAAAGTGCGCTAAATGCATATCTGTCCCCACTCCATGCATAACTCCGACGGCAGGCTGTTGGAGAGTGGAGATTCACCGGAGCTTCTCAAACCCAAACATAACAGGGAACCCCGCCGCGGTCATACGAAAGTACATAGTAGGTAAAGTTGGTAGCTGAGGAACATCATCCCAGCTGCTGCCCCTCCATGCCATTTCACGGGCTGTTTGGTATGTAAACTTCTTCTCATTGCGTGCCGCATTTTACCACCTTAATTCACGATCTTGTTCTGCTATGTGAAGAGATACATGAAAACATCCGGAACCTCGTAGGACCATTAATTAGGATGCCCCCGTGGCGGGACGACTATCTAGCCGCGTTGCAAGAGGCGGAACGCAACAATCCGGTGAATAAAGACCTAGTCGAAGCTTGTAAGTGCGGCACACTTACTCATATCAAACGGACAGCCATAACAATTTGAATACAATGCCAGCAATGTGAAACCCGTCACTACCTAAATATACGGCCCTCAACACACAAATAATCCGTTAACTCTTCCGTTTGTACCCACGCCAAGCTAACGATGAGGCTCCTCCGCCCGCTCTCTAGGCTCCCAGCTCGCAGACCGCGTCGCAGCCCTCGAGGCCGAAAAGGCAGTCTGGGCTACCGGATCACCAGCCGCCACTACCACTACCACTACCCCCATCCCTAAAGCAGCAGGAGCATCAGCAACAGCCGCGAAACCCCCTACGACCGATCCCACCACGGCCTCATCCGAAGGCGCAGGCGCAGGCGCAGCAGCAGCCCAGCTCCGCCTCGAGCTCGCCGAAGCCCTCCGCGGCCGCGGCCATGCGCAGTCGCGCCTCAAGGCCGCCGAGGCCGAGCTCGCGGCCCTGCGGTCCAAGAGCAGGGTCGACGGCAAGCGCATCGCCGACCTGACGTCGGAGCGCAACGCGCTGGCAGCTCGGGTGCGGGATCTGAACGAGGAGCTAGACAAGAAGAAGAAATTCCTCAAGGTATGTGATGTGGGAGCGCGCCGGGTGGGGTGCCATCTGCGTGTTTTTATTTATTTATTTGGAGGCTGTGTCGTGAGTGTTGAGATATTGATCACGGGGAGCGTCCACCTCTACATGAAAACCGCGTGCTAAAAGGGCCTTATGAGGCGTAGTGGTGTTTATCCCTCTGGAAGGGCTTCTCTTTTGTGCTGACTGCTACTGTTCTCTCTAGGATATCCAAGATGACAATCTCACGCTGAACATGGAGCTCAATATGACCATCCAAAAGCATAAAAAGGTGGAGGCCGAGAATAAGGAGCTCGTGGACCGTTGGATGAAGAGGATGGGTCATGAGGCCGACGCCCTGAACCTACAGAACGAATCGCCAAACCAAAACAATCACAGATGATGATGGCAATACGAGCCGGTTGAAAAGAAACGCCCATTGTCATTGCTATGCCTGGTATCATCTACATATGCGTCATCTATACAGTAAGCGTCTACAAGTCTGTCTCGCTCTAAAGTCTAGCCCAAACCCGTGGTATCCCATGTCGCCGTCCCAAACTACCCTACTCCACGCAATGTATAAGCAACCGCTGACACATGCGATAAGGAAATGCCGAAAATCACTATACAATGCGACCTTATTTCCTGGTAGAGATGTAGTATTCTCCATCGGATCCGGTCCAGCTCACCCAATTCTCGTGATATCGGAATTGCTCGAAGGTGAGAATACTGGTGGCGACATCATTGATTGCTGTCTTGTTGTCGTATACGAAGGACTTGAGAGATATGATCTTGCATCCTTTCTTCAGGTCGAGGAACATGTTGATGAGGGCATCATTGAGGGTGGAGGTGAAGGCCTTATTGTTGACGAGAATGACGTCTGCTTCCTTCAGTTTTTCGAGTATCTTCGCGTTCTTACGGAAGTCGCCCCGCTCGAGATGAACCCTTCCGGGCGCGACACCCCAGAGCATGCACCGAGCACGAAACTCCTTTTCCTGCGCCTCCGCTAAGTTGCAAGCGTTCTCCATCATCTCGCATCCATAGCTGCGACATCCAATCTCGAGCGCTGCCTGAAGGACGACATTGCCAACCCCGGATCCGAGATCAATAAAGACCTGATCAGATGTCATTTTTGTTTGCTCCACCAGGAGTTTGGTGACGAACGGATGCAACAGCTCTCCGTAAACATTGTCGCTCCCAGCGTCGTACTTTGTGAGCATTTCGACTCTCGGTGCGACCGTGCGATCGTAGACCTGGGTGAGGATCAAAGAGACTAGACTGGATGGCAGGTGGTGGATTCGGTCGAGGGTCTTGGCGATGGCACCGCTTTCTACCAACTCTAGAAGTTTTGTGTTGTAACTGTCGAGTGCTGATCGGAAGGCTGAGACGTCTCGGTACTTCTCGCTTATGGCGCGTTCCATCTGCCTCCTGAAACTCATGTTGTGATCGATAAACGCTTTAGAGTCGGCATCGGTGAGGTATGTCTCGGCTACGCTCTCAATGATGGAGAGAATATCTTTGACTGCATCGATCTTATCCTTTTGCCATACGAGCTCATATCTCGAATGTGATGTTAGCATTGTTAGTTGAAACCGGATAGAAGAAAGGAGCCTACCTCTCCCGCGCGCAGCGTGAAGGATACTGCACCTCGATCGCTACCTCGTCATCTTTCGCACCGGAGATCGGAGGGCATTTTGTAGCTCTTGAGGCGATATCAGCTGCATGGATAATATTGGGCTTTCTAACGTCGTCGCCAAATGCTTTCTTATGGCGCAGTTTGCGGTTCACATCGAGTGGCCGACTGTCACTCCGTCGCATACGCTTCTTAAAGGGGTCGCCGTCGTCATCTTCCGAATCGGTATCGTTGCCAAAAGCGGGCGAATCGCGAGGCGTACTCGTCATAGCCTTGCGCTTCCGGTCGACCCGCCGCTCGTCAGAGGAAGAGGGGTACGGCGACGCGCTCTTCGGTCGCGACGTGGATGGATTAGGAGATCGTTTCGTCAAGGGCGACAGATGCGAGGATGACGCGCGCAGGCCGTTGCCGGGTACAAGACTAGGCCGAGGTTTATTAGGCACAACTACCTTTTCCACGCGCACGACAGCCGGTGCTGTCTTCAGCTTTGATTTCTGGCCGAAGAGCCCCATGACTACGCTGTTGCGAAGCGCGGCGTCCGTATGCCTGAAACGTATATATAACTGGGTTCACGACAGGTAAGGAGGCTATATCATTCTATATGAAGTAATGAAGGGGACCCGAGTTGGTGCACGGGCGGTATCGTGAGCATAGAATCCGCGGGGAGGGATCGTGCGTAAAGACAAGGCTCGCGTTGTGGAAAAGAGAGTGGTGCGCCTCAATGTGGGTTGTGGCCTAGAGAGGGGCAGAAAGAGAGAAGGGATATATCACAGAAGGGAGGGAATCAGGCGACCAATGATAAAACGCAACAAATGACAAATGCTGGCGCCGACAATGAAAAATGAAAGCGATGTACAGAATGTTGTGTACAGTGGCGTGTTGCCGGTAGTGTAGGACTCGAAAGAGGTGCCTTGCCATTACCAGGCAGAAAGTGGAGGGATTGCGAGGCGAAAACAAGTGGACGGGGTCCAGATTTGGAAGCCTTTCCCTGCCGGGCAGGGCTGGTTCCGCTGGTCACTTGCGCTGGAACTACCTCCTGCATGCACACTAATACCTAGCTGCCCAGTATCTCCCGCTGTACTTTCAGTGTGTGATCAGGCAAGTGGGTACTTGCGCAGCAGGTACTGCCCGTTACACTGCACCCAACATTGGAAGGGTTCATTGAATCAGCCCCGCTTTCCCCTTTTGGGATTGTGAAGTGCTTGCAGCTCGGATGGGCCGATGGCATTTCTACCTCCAGCAAGTAGGCACCTACATATGTATTTACACTACTAGATAGTAGGTACTGCGACCTTAACCTACACCGAGTGCATAGGATATAAGGAAAGACAGCCACTTCACAGTCGCCTACAATAGTACAGGCATATGCTGTACACACCTAAACGATTGCCTACTCACTTCCTCGAGCACTAAAAGGTGATCATTTGCCCCACGTTGAGATGTCGACCTGGGCAGTCGGGGTTTGTGCCCTTACACAAACATATGTCCTCTCATTTATTCAAGATCAGGTTAGGCACAACATCGAGGCCTCGCTTGAGATTGTTCTTAACTACCTATGTAGCGATGATGCATATGAATTATGCAGGGTCAGCTAGGGCTGCTAGAATTACCGGATGTCTCGGGAGTGAGCAACAATGCCGATGCTACATGCAGCAAGGGTCCAGACGTCAAAAGCAACGCCTATCAACCTTATGTTCTTTGCCGCTCCATTTCGAAAGAGTGCCTGCAATCTCATGTGCAGTAGGGCTGAAGAATAGTGTTGCTGCGCAAGGGTTTGCGGATTTTTGACGACACATCGTCTTATAAATCGAGACCAACCAATGTTTGGGAAGGAAGTTTGACGACACGCCGGCTGTCTACAAACACACTTCGCTGCGAAGATAGGGTCCGTAGATGTAAACCGTAACTGACCCAGTCTTCGGGGCCGCGATGCGGACGATGTAGAGGTAAATAGGAGCAGGCGGAAAGTCGTTGGTGGATAGATGGTCTGAAGCCACAGTTCCACGATGGCTATACACGTGGTAGAATAGGCGATAGAAGATGAGATTGTTAATCTGGAGATTATTTACTTTCTGCTCAGGAAGTCCTCGACCCTGCAGGTGTCCATCGGCACGTTGATATCGCCAGGGATCATGACAGGCCTCCAGAACCCCTTCTAAAGATAGACACCTGCACCAGTGAACTCAACAACGCCCCCTCGAGATTCTGGTCTCCTTACACTTAATGCGTATATAGAAGATCAGATTGCGATCTTGAAACGGTATATCCTTACTGCTAGATATTTGGGGAAGGGTTGGAATTGTGTAGTAGTGGCAGGACTAGAGAGGCAGGAAAGTAAACCCCGAGTACCGTGCGTCTCCTGGAAGGTTCTGATGTAGTATCCTTTTTCTACCGTCTAATATGTTATAGGACCTTGCTCCTGAGAATCAAACCCGAGCTCTATCCCGAATATGGGCGGCCACTTGATCAAATATCGCCATACAAACTTAGCAGCTAGTGTCTACAATTGGAAGTTGATTGACGAGCGATATTGTCACTGTTTTGGATTTGAGGATCGACACAGCTGCGCATAAAGGGAACTGAGTGGTTCTGATTCTAAGTGTAACGGAACTCCTGTGTACACAGTGACCGATGACGCGCCAATATGTGTTACGTCTTTGTCTACATTAGATTTCGTCTTGAGTTGTATCGTAAGCACACTAGTTAAAAATGCCTACCTCTAGAATGATCAAAATGAACTAGGAATGGCTACAATGAGAGGCATCTGCCTTTACGTTTTACCAGAGGCAACCGAGAGAGCAGCCGTCGGGCAGACAGCCAAATGTTGATCTAGGTTGCCAGTAATAAAGGGGCGTTGGAAAATTTCTTGGACTCTTTGATATTGCTACATGTTATATGAAGTCATCTTGAATTGTTCCTGGGAGAAGGCAAATACTGTTCTTAGTATCTTCTTATAAAGAATTCATTGGCTCTTGTTCGAGATGGCACTCTCAGTCGCACCAATGTAAGGAGCTTAGTATTAATGTCGACCGGATTGGAACTAGGCTCACAACTCCTTTCATGGCTGCTTTGACATTGTTGTCAATCGCTGCATAATGCATCAACACAATGACTCTTTATCACAAGCTCCGTTAATATGGTGAGATAGAAAGTCCGGTTGAGCATGTGGTAAAACTTGGAAGTTACCCTTTCTAACGATAATTCCAACCAGAAATCGTTACAAAACCTACGCAAAGTCATCAACATGCCGAAAAGGAAAATCATTGGCTTGATTAGCACCTTGGGGTTCGCCGCTCGGTGCGTAAATGGACAACTTGAGCCCGACTGTAACCCTCTTCAAGCCGACTGCCCAGCGAAGAGGGCGTGGCCGGAGCAAAACTATTATATTGACTTCACGAAAGAGAAGGGACCACCGAAGGACTGGGTCATCGCCAACAACGAAGTGGTCAATTTCACCTCTCGAGGTGCTGAATTTACATATGGAAAAAGGGGAGACGCACCGAATATGTGGACTGACTTCTATATGCTCGGAGGCCGATATGATGTCGAAATGCAAATTGCACCCGGCCAGGGAATCATCAGCAGTGCAGTCTTATGGTCAGATATCCAAGATGAAATCGACTGGGAGTTTTCCGGTAATCAACATGGCGAGAAACCATTTCCACCTCCAGATGGAAAGTGGACGGTTGAGACCAACATTTTCGCTCAGGGGAAGATGTGGGATGGAGCAGCTACCTACCAAAAAGATGTGAATAACCCGACAACGCAATTTCACACCTATTCGGTTGAATGGGACGAAAATCATATGAGCTGGTACGTCGACAACCACGTTGTTCGAACCGTGCAAGCTGCAAAAACCCCAGCAGGATTTACTTTCCCGCAGTCGCCTATGAAATTGCAGCTAGGTGTCTGGGGTGGAGGCGATCCTGCCAACAACTACTGGACAATCCAATGGGCTGGCGGTGAGATCGATATGAAAGACGTCCCTTATACCATGTATGTAAGGAGCGTTAATATCACGAACAAATATCCGGCCTGCCAATACAGATATAAGGATAAGGTATGTACATCTAAACCAAAACAGACTCATGCTAATCGAAACTAGAGCGGGAAGATTTCTGGCATTGACAAGATTCACGACGGTTGTGGTTCCTCTGCGACAACGTCACCGAAAATAATTAAGAATAGCCTCGACGCTGAGAATCCTACGTCCATGAAGTCGATGGGCGTGTATCCTTCATCGGCGGTATCGGAACCTGCTGGTGCTAGTTACCCAGTTTCTTCCAGCTCTTCCTTGGTCTTCTCTCCGAGCGCGGCCAGTACGAGCCAGCTCACATACGCTTCATCAGCTAGTTCTGCTAGTCTCACACCCTCAGTTGGCGGAGGCTATCCAGTGGTCTCATCTTCCTCGTCTTCAAAAGTTACGTCTTCAGCTGCCTCTAGTGGCTATCCAGTCGCTTCATCGGCTACCTCCTCTGAACTTACACCTTCAACTGTTAGCAGCAGCTCCCCAGCCACTTCGTCATCTAGCTCCTCACAGTCTACGTCCTCAGCTATTGCTAGTAGCTACCCGACCTCTTCATTATCCAGCTCTTCTCCAGCTACGCATTCGGCTACCGGTAGTAGTTACCCAGTCGCTTCACCATCTAGCTCTTCCAAATCAACGCCTTCAATCGTTACAAGCGGCTACCCGGTCGCTCCGTCACCTACCTCTACACTCAGCTCCTCAGCTGCCACTAGTAGCTATCCGGTTGCATCACCGTCTAGCTCCGGAGGCATTCTTAGCAGTATAAGCTCCTTGATTTTGGGAACGAGCTCTTCATCACTATCTAGCAGTGCATCATCAATCCTCAGCAGCAATGGAACATACCCGGCCACGCTCATCACTGCCTCGGTCCCTGCTTCAGGATCTCCAGTCCTATCCCCTTCGAGTTACCCTATCCCTTCAAGCTACCCCATACCACCAAGTCATCCCACTTCTTCGGGGGCTTTGCCTGCGTCGTCCACGCTATCATCTTCTCTACAGACGGGGACTTCGTCCCTGGGTAGTTTTGTATCATCCTCAAGCTCGGCTGTACTTTCAAATACTTCATCAGAAACAATGCCAGCAACGTATACTTTCAGTTCGGAGATTATTACCTCCTTTATGTCGACGGTTTATTCCACCAATATCGTCACTATCACATCATGCGCGCCAACCGTCAAAGACTGCCCGGTGGGCAAGGTTACCACTGAAACAGTATCAATGTACACCACCATTTGCCCAGTTACCAACACTGTTATAGATGGAACGACCTACAGTGGACAGCCAAGCCAAGAGGGTAGTACTGCAACAGCGGTGCCTTCTACCCCAGCTTCTAGTTACCCAACACTCACTCCTTCTCAATCATCTACCTCATTAGCATCGAGCGAGTCCTCGGCGACGAGCTTGATAATGTCAAGTGTTATTTACCCCAACAGAACGGTTTCAACAAATGGAAGCCTCCCGAGTGTGACCCAGAGCCTAACTAGTTCATCCATTCAAGTATTTAGCACTCCTCTTCAGTTGACTACATCCACTGTTTATTCAACCAATGTCTATACGATCACTTCCTGCGCTCCGACTGTCACTAACTGCCCTGCTAGATTGGGCCAAGTGACTACGGAGTTGGTATCGCTGTACACCACCATTTGCCCAGTTGAAGAGGCAGGAACAAGTAGCGCTTCTTCGGCACCGTCATACACCTCAACTGCGTTGTTGGATAGCTCGGTATCCTCTTCTCCAGTGCTCACTACATCTACGGTCTACACTAGTAGCGTGTACACCGTCACGTCTTGTGCGCCTGGGGCTAGTGGGTGTTCTTCGAATATCGGCTCCGTTACTACGGAGCTCGTGCCGATATATACCACAGTCTGTCCTGTTGAAGATCATACAAGTAGTTCGTCCTCGTTCAGCTCCGGGGTTCCTGTAACTAGCACTGAGTCCACCCCTTCGGCCGGAACTGGAGCATCCTCCACTCAAGCGCAACTTTCTTCGTCATCTTTGACTACTTCAAGTTCGGCTCCAGTGTACACGACATCAACGGTCTATTCTACAAACATTTATGTTACCACCATCCCTCCCCCGAGTGGTTGCTCGGTCACAGATTCCTCCTGTTCCCACGAAATCATCACCAAGACGGAGACCATTGCTGTGTCGACTACGATATGTCCAGTGTCTGACAAGACAACACCAGCGGACGTACCAAGTTACTCGATGAGCGAGATTGAAAGCACTGTAGAATTAAGTTTCTCAAGGTCAGTATTTACCTATTCCCATCTCATTTACCCGGCATCAGCCAAGCCCTTCGATACCTATAGATCAGCCTGCTAATATAATCCTCTCAACAGTACGATTGAAGCCATTACATCCGCGACGACAACTCCAGCATCCAGCGTCACGACTATCACTTCGTCTATAACGCACACAAATACGGTGCACGAGCCGCTTCCCTCAGCTTCTCAGGGTCATCAGGGACAGGGTGGACAGTGCATCTGCGACCCTACGATCTCGACCGTCTACGCCACGGTAACTGTTGCCTAGACCACAATCACGAGCACCAAGACTATGGAACCGCCGTTTCCGAGCACGTATGGTACGGGCACTGGCGGGGCGCCATTTGGAACGGGTTATCCCACGAGCATTGGGGCGCCGAAGCGTAGATGGTTTGGACGCGCTCACGCTGGGCATGGGCATGGTCATCGTTGATTATATACGAACTCATTCGGCTGGCCTGAATGTTCATGCTATTCTCTTATCATGCGTTGATATCTCGTCTGTGTAGGGCATGTATTTTCTTGTATTCTTTTCCTAGTTTATTCATTATATAGAATTTCATATTCAAGGTAATCATCATCTATCACGTCTCGCCATTCTCTTGATATATCCGTGTTCATCCGTCGTGGGTTATAGTACTCGGAGTCTACTGCGTACGGGGGCTAGCCAATCGAACGACCTGTTACGAAGCTCCACTTTCCCGATTAAGCATGTAATCAGTCTTGTTAGTAGTAGGTCATGAGCTATGGAGCTAGTTCGTCACTGAACTCACATCAAAATTATGGTCTGATAAAAACTCGGGGCATAAAGAGGAGTTGACAAGTTTCTATTATCTCTCTCATTCAGTAGATCACAAAGATGACGTAGCATATATGTATATGGTAGGCAGGATTACCGCCCCGGTAAGTGTCTTGACGGTTTCTAAGTGTGTGTCAGAGGCCTAGACCCGCCGTCGGTGTCCGTGGAAAGATATGGGCAATCTATTACTACGTTAACAAGTTACATGATTCAGTACTAGGTTTTAGATATTATTAAAATGCATATACTATGAATATACACATTTACCGAACCAGATTGGGGAGAGTGTTGCATTCAATCATCCTTCATGCATGGCTAAGGAGATGAAACAACAGCCCCCAATGGCTGAGGTGCTGATGGACGGTTCTTACCTAAGTACATATGTTCCCGGTCCCGTCCCTTTCTGTAGAACTGACCTTACTTGGTTTCGTTAGAAGAACGCTCTCACATAGGTTCAATTTGCAGGGCCAGCTATAACACGATGCTTCACTTACTAGCGGCCCTTTTCTTCTTCATTGCCCAGAGTGACGCAGCATGCTATGACACCGATGGAATCAAGCAGGAGAAATTCTTGCCCTGCAATCCTTCAGCGGAAGTGAGTGTCTGCTGCGGTGCCACCGACTACTGCCTGGATAATGGGTTGTGTCTTGATGCTGCTGGCGATAATATTTTTACCGTCCAGGGCTGCACGTCAGACTCATGGGAAGCACCATGCAAGCAATACTGTCCGGGCCTCCCTCGTGAGTTAAAACGAATAATTAGAACATCAGTCACTCTGAGTCTTAAATCCAATATTTCTTGATCTAACTGTCGTGCTCTCCTAGCAACGAGCAACTGGTACCAAGACCTGACGCTCTGCAAGACGAATGACCATCAATCTGGGGAGTATTGCTGCGGGCAGGATGCTTCGTGCTGCAATGAAACTGCGTCTTATATCACGATTCCCCTTTTCTCTAGCGTTTATAAAGCCATGGATGTGATATCGGCATCAATGACTACCTCGACGACGATATCAACGACGATATCAACGACCATCTCGACGACCGTCTCAACGGCTTCTTCATCCTCGAGCGCCCCTTTAAAAGAGGCAAATAATGTTTCACGGACACTTGGGCTGGGTTTGGGCTTGGGGCTTGGTTTAGGACTTCGTACGTAGCCTAAGGGTCATTTCCTTACTTTGCCTATTTTATTCGGGGAATGAAAGTTTCTTTCTCTGTGGAAATCATACCATACTGGGCCAAACCCTCTGGTGGTGCGCTTCGAACTCCTGGAATCCCCTTCGCAATTCGCGATGACTAACTTTGAGAGTTGTAGTTGCCCCTATATTGGCCATTGTAGCCTGGGAATTGCGCAAGAGAAATGCATTGCTCAAGACGAGACTTCTTTCCGAGACATGGTCTGGTCAGGACCAAGGAATGCCAGCACAGGAACTCCACCCTAACTGCATGAAGGTCGAGCTCTCGGGAGATCAGATGTTTCATCCGCGGCCGTGATATGATGGTTGGTGGCACTCACTCCACAAGACGTGGCCTAAGCACGGTCTAGCCCTTCGAAAGGAAATGTAGACACAATGGATAGCGCCACCAATAATATTTAACTTTATTTAACTTCTACATCATGCTCCATGAAATCACCCCATAAGCGCAATGTACATTTATTTTCTACTGTCAAATACCGGCTTCTGAAGCGGATCTCATGATTCGGACTGAAGCCTCGCTCTAAATCTGGGCCGGGATGCCTGCGGCCTTCTCGGCATCGCTCGCACCAAACTCGTCACGGCCGCCAGCGAAGACGCGATCAAAGTCGTATTCGAACCACCGGATCTGGGGGTCCAGGCCGGCAAACTTCCAGACGCCGTCGACCTTCTTGTACCAGTGCGTGTTGGTGGAGTGAGCGTGGCCCTTGACGGCGACCTGGGAGCGCGAGGCATCGGTGTAGCGCTGATGCGGCACACGCAGCTGATGGACGCCGACGACCTCATCGTCGGATATCTTCTCCCACTTGGTGCCGCCGATGAAGTGCTGCGTCATCAGCAGCGGATCGCCGAGGACGGAAGGGTTCGAAATCATCTGTATGAACTCCTCGGCGGGCATCGCCTCCCAGAGCTTGTCTAAGAACGAACGGTAATCAACCTGATATTGATATTCTGTCAGTTCGGGAAACATCCGTAGGGACAGTGGCATTGTCCTCTTACCCGCAATGTCGGAGCGACGCACTTCCGCAGTCTGTCCCAATTCTTCGTGTCGTAGCTGTCGGCCCACTCGACGAGACAAGTCATGAGGCCGAGATAATCCTCGAACGAGATGTTATTGGCGACTTCTCCACTAGAACCCATTTTGAGTTACCCAAATGCCCTATTCGACGTCTTGTTTCGTAGGTGACAGAGCCTAGATGACACGGCTGGCGTAGCTGTTTCAATGACACGCCGTGTATTGGATTATATCTATTCTATAGATCTCAATATTCACTGTCTAGAGGTCAGCCGGCATGTCGTTCTTATAAATAAACTCACGGTTAGTACCTAAGTTGGTACGGAACCCCGTCTACATCCGCCATGCCGGCAAGGGCGAGACACGGAGTTCCCCACGGACAGACAGGCGGCTCACTCGGACCGCCTCGCGCAGTCAGCCATGTTCCAGAACAAAAGACATTACATGACCGAACCGAACTTGTTGCTGTCGGCAACCTGCAACTCAATTAATGGGGCAATACCGTGTGTGCTCCCGTCCCTGCATACCCGCGAAAGCCCTTGGGGAATCGAGTGAACACCAAAATATACTAGAGTACAGCCGTCAGCAAGCCACCCGCGATCGACTTATATGGCGATTGACAGTGTAGACTTTTGGAATATCGCTTCCGATATCAGAATGCGGTTTGTATCCTGTTACCACGTGGTTCCCTCTGGCGGATTCTCATGTTCCCGGGTAGCAGCACAACTTTATTCATGATGCATCGAACGTGCGCCCAGTTCTATGTAGGCAAGCGCAAATCTTGAATCATTGCACGAATGGCGATAGCGTGGAGTTCTCAACTTGTTATAAAGTAACGCGCTACGACAATTGCGTCCCGTTGTCCGCCCCTCTGAATTACTATGCGACTTTGGTAGACCTGAGCGACTTGAAGGCCGTCGGAACCAGTCAACTCTAGCGTCAATCCGCCAGACGCGTCTCGTCAAAGGTTAGACTCTGTTAGGCCTGTAATAAGAGTTTTAGTGGACGACCATCAGAATAGACACACTGCTAGAGCTAGTTGTAGGTGTATAAGAACATCTAAAGGGGAGAAAAAGGAGAGGGAAGAAAAAAAAAAAGGGCCAATAGGCTCTGTAAGCTAATCCGATTTAGCGTTGATTTAAAAGGGTTAGGAGGCAAATTCAGCCCTACAGCCCTATAGAGACATAGTTCGTTAGTGTCGTCATAGGGCCGGCCGCTTAACACACGCGCTTGAGCTGCTATTGCAACTTTGGGGAAATGCGATGGCAGCCAATTGAAAGACTTATACTATCAAATCTAGACTTAATTTGAATCTCTTCTGCCAAGGACGTGCACCGGAGAATAGAGGTCAACCAATCCCTATAACTTTGGTGACTAGAGCTGATTGACGCAGCCGCCTACGCCTCTTGGCGACAGTGGCTACCTACCTACATAACCAACTTACCTAGGTTAAGAACGCTGACAAAGTCAGATCTAGAGTGTCATGAGACCCTAGGGACTGAAGAAATTTTTAAATGGCTATACGAGCGTGTCTGTAGTGGTCCGTAATTTAAAGAATATCTTTAAGCTCCTACGTTAGCTGTCCCCATAATAGCGGCGTCCTCCTCAACCATGCAGGAACTAGGCTCGACAATAGCCGCTCTACCTAAGAGATTCCAAAAGCCCATCGCTGGGTTCCAATGTATAGCAAAGTGTGTTCTTGGGTAATTTTAGCTAATTTCAAAGATTGTACCATATCAGATGTTGTCTCGCTTTCTCGGTACTTTTAGCGAGCTTTCGCCCTTGTTGAGTAAGGGGAAGAAACCTCTCTGTCCAGCATAGGTCGGACTGAGTGCCAGATCGACAACATCCACTGCTTAGGGAGCTGCAATGGGGAGGTTTGGGTATACTAGACCAAGCAAATATGCTTCAGAATCGAAGCGGGTAGAAAAGCGAATAAAAAGCGATGGCTATCTGTCCGTCTCGGAGTAGGCACAAACCTTGGGGGGTGACGAGTGAGAGCATGCTTCATATAGAGAACACTAATTTGGAGGCATCATATCTCTTATGACCTTGGTCGTAATTGTTATGATGGCTTGTGGGCCTCAGGAATAAATTCAAGTCGTTCGGAATAGATAGAGGGTATGTTTCCATCGGATTTTTGCCAAGCCAATGGGAGTCACTCGAGATGGTGATGATGCAACCAGCGTCTCCAAAGCTATCCAAGAATTGAAGCACGAGGACCGCTTGGAAAATGTGGTTAACCTGGAAAAGAGTTCTAAATCGTGCATCAAATCGCGGCCAAGGGAGGATAGTTTTCACTCTTCACTTCAGTGACAATTTCGTCAGCGCCAGTGTGAACGTTATGAAGACGACAAAGATGGAGCTCATAAGTGGAGGCGGCTGTTTGCTTATACTGTTAGATAATCTTATGAAGGTTGTTAATATTTGTATACGAATCTGCAGCACCTCTCACTGTCAGAATTGCAGTGCAGTCGCTGTATTTTGGGTAAATACTCCACCGCCGGTTCTCTAGAGAGCTGTTAGCTCAGAAGGCTATAGACATTTCCTAGATGGCCAAAGGTGCATGCGATTATAGGATCCCATTCTCATTTTGACTCGTTCTCTAATCTCTGTATTGAGCCCCTGAAACAGTCACATCAGGGTCATACAGAAAGCAACCAAATGCTATGACACTAGAGTCAACAAATGGAACCCAAGCCGGTGTTTGACGAAAAACCACAGCATTAATATCGAAATACAATTACTACCTTGTCGGAAGGCTTCTGTTGCCTAAGTCTGGAGACATAGCCAACCCAGCAGCGTAGTTTGGGGTTGGGGATAATAGGTGTCCTGGAGAACTGTTGTACGGAAGCCTACGCGCTGACGGGAGGCCACCTATGTGAGGCCCCGCGAACTTCATGACCTTTCGTATAGGCATGTAGCCGAACTGCAGGATGTCTCGGATGAAGCTATTCAGAGACTGAGACATACGGGTAAACCTTCTCATGAAGGAGGTTTAGGTCCGTAGGACTCCTGTATATAGAGACTAGTTAGCCCTCCAAGGGACAGAGGGTCCTTTGGATGGCTAAGGGTTATTGTGCTCATAGAATATTATTCTCATATTGAGTTATTCTCCAAGCCCTGTATTCAGCCCTTGTGATAAGAACACTCGGTAAATATTCTTATCTTCATGACCTCTGTCACAATTTTACGAAACTATAAAATTGTTCGGGAAAATATAGAAGAGGAGCCACAGTGGAAAATGATACCCCACAGCTGTATCTCACTCACTCCCAGTATATTTGTGAGAGTCAAGACATTAGCCATCAAGGTATGAGATGAAATCAGTGCCTCCTCACACAGATTTGAGTCTGTGATCAAGCATAGGAATAGGGCCAATACTTTGACGTGAGAGGGATCCCTTGAAGTGTATTCGGGTGATCCATTTTTCAAATTTTCGTTGTGATATGGATGAATAATTGCTATCTATCTATATATGGGCACTTCCGCAACGATATTCACCCGAGCGTGAGGACCTCATGACCCACTTTTCCACAACATGCGTCTACTGTCCCCTTTGAATGCCCAAATAGCTCCGTGACCTAATTGACCCACCTTTTGGTCCACACTACCCCTACTAACCCGGGCTACTTGTTAGTGACCAACGCGGATAGGGCTGTCGCTAATCTATGCGCATAGCTATCACTACGTGATAAGTAGCCTTTGTTATCGGGGTAACATCTACTATAGGCTAAGTTAGGTGGCGCTAGAAGTACCTCATAAACAACTTATTTGATTGGCTGGCGGGGTATATCTAAGGTCACGGAGCTAGCTGGGCATTCAAAGGGATACAACTCGATCGGTCATCATTAGAATAGTATCTAATCCAAGAGCAGGGTTCATGACGGTAGCAGTCGAGCTCGAGAGCGAAGTCTCACTTGGGGTTACACATACCGTAACGAGGTTGCTAATGTAGATGTGAATTTGATTACATTTCAAACTGCTAATTACGCAGACAATAAGTTGCTTCTCTTGTTTTAAAAGGTGGAAAATTCTCTTGACCGGTTAGGCGTAGGGTTGTTGTCCCGTTATCACGAATAAAGTTTAGTGAGTTTCGGAGTTAATGGTTACGCGGATTCGATACAGCGCGAAGGATTCTATCTGCACAGGCCATCGAAAGAATCTAGACACATTATATATAATATCGTGTTTTCGGGCGGAAATAGCGGCTTTAAGAGCTTGGGCACTCGCGATGCGACTTGTGCGCGGAATTGCGGGCGGTGAGGGAAGATCTACTGTAGGATCGTTGTTGCTTCATCGTAGAGAGCTGACTAATGGAAAAGGTAGCAGCATTCTCTAGCCAATCAGTATAGTAGCCTCGGCGATGGACTTTACGGGCGTGTATCACGAACTTCTCAGCTCCAACTTCGACATCTGTAAATGTGCAAAACTAGCAGGTTCAATAATTCCTTGCATTTAGTAATATAGAGAAGAGCTTACTCGTGTGTAGGGGAGTAAGACTTACCATGTTCAGGTATTGTGGGTTTGCAAGGCTTTAGACAGGGGCGCGCGTGAGCACAATTTTGGTGCAAGTATCTCGAGATGAGTGATGAGTTACCTCTTGGACTTGTTAGCGTGCCAAGAATACATGAACATGGTTAGTTTTACTGAACATAAACTAAGTAAAGATTCTACACACTCTCGCAACACCGTTTCGCTAGGTCCCGTACTTTACCGAAACGCATGATAGGATGCTTTCGGCCTTAAAGATGCTAGGCATGTTATGGTAAAGTTTCCCTTTAGATGGTGCCTCGAGAAGGAAAGGCCCGGCCCTAACGCGCTCCCGATATTCCCGCCCCGTCTGCCAGCCACGGCACACCAGAAACGCCTAACACCGCCTAAAAACCAACACTCCCTTGCTCTCTTAGCATGTCCGTCTATTACGCTCCGGGAGGTCTAGAAGAAGTGGGCGAGGAGCGGACAGCACTCCGCGAAGACTAGGAACTACCTGGGTTAGGTAGTTTCTGTAGCCGTTAGGTGCATGATAGAAGAGCTGACGCCTAGCCCTTTTCGGGAGGGTTTAAGATTATCAGATCCCTTCGTGACGCTAGGCATTAGTAAGTTTTCATCGAACTAGGCTCTAAACTTCAGGATTCACAGGAAGAGCGAGGAAAAGGTTGAACATCACTCCGTAGGAAACGCAGATGCGTCCCTAGGGACAGTCCGGAGATATCTACGTCAGCACTAGGTGATAACCCATGCGTCCTAGTTCAACAAGGACGAATTTGGCCGACATGTTTCGTCAGGCGAATACACTCGATCTTGCAGGGCAACACTCCATCAACTGCCCAGCAAGGGCAGGCTCTGTTGCTGCTCCAGTACATGATGCTTGGTATCGATCAGTATTTCTATTGTTTCCAGCACAAGCTTCTCTAGATATAAAACTGCCCACCGTGACCTGTTAATGTTCTGAACTCACTCATCATCCTCACCTCACTATCACCTACCTTCATAACTCTCCTGCCATACAATAATCTCAGGACGTTGAAAGTTCTTAAAACCAAGCAAAATGCACAGCTCCAAGGTCCTCCTCTCAATGGCCGCTCTGGCAGGCACTTCGCTGGCCCAGGCCTCTGACAGCGCCTACTGCTCCTCATACGTAGAGTCCTTCTTCTCCACGCTCGTCGGGTCCGCTCCCACGACGCCTGCTGATATCCTCTCCTTCATCGCCACCGCTACGCCGACCATTGCGCCGCTGCCAACTACCCTAGACTTCAACGCCCACGCCAGCCAGCTCTGCCAGATCGCCGCCGAGCTGCCTGCCTCGCAGTTGCCCGAGTTCCAGAGCTTCGCCCAGAACCTTCTGAGCTATGGCAAGAGCTACAGCAGCGAGTTCGTAGCGTACATCACCGCTTGCGAGCCACAAGACGAGATAGCGAGCATGACTAGCCAGCTGAACTACTACTTCACCGCCACTGGCAACGTCTGCGAGACCACGCCTACGCCTACGCCGACCGGCGGGTCCAACGGCACCTACCCGGTCTCGTACTCTTCGCCAGCTTCCACCTCGATGGTCGTCACTGCTGCTGCTGCCAGGGCCACAGGTGCCTTGTTCGGCGCCGCGGCGGCCGTGGGAGGTGCTGCCGCAGCCATGCTTTAAGCAGCCCATTGTCATATTCAATCTAGGAATGGATTCGCTGCGATTTGTTCTGTCGTTTCTTTAACATCGAGAACTCCGATCTCAGGACTCATGATGATGAGAGATGTCCGTTCAATTCTAGCGCTTTTTCAGTTCTGAACAATGCGGCATACAATTGCCATTTATGGGTGGAATGTGTTCATGAGGAAACCGAAAAATTAGTCATTAGTACACTGATTCGACGTGTCAGGAAGTCGAGACACGCCGTATCGTTCTAGTGGACTAGTAGCATTTAGCATTAATAGAAGCATATATCCTAAGATGTTCTCCCTCTCTGTGATTACTCTGTTAGCGTGAAAGGAGAGCTGGGGCGAGCTACGTGGATAACGGGGACTGTGAGGTAGCACTGATTAAACTGACAAATTGCTCCGATTCAACTAGATGTATAATATGCTGCTGTCAAGATCAAGCTCGTAGGTCATTTCCAGTAAACAGAACATGTATTAAATGGTTGAGAGTTTTCAAATCTATGTGATCAGTTGTCCCAAGAGCTTTGGTAGCCATCGAATCGCGGACACTCGCGTGGACAACTGGGGTGACCTGGGTGACGGTAGGTAACTGTTTCACCGCCACAGTTATACCCACTGCTATAAAGTGTAACAAAAGTTTGTGTAAAGAAACAGGTCCTCGGGCTTGTGTGCCAACTCTAAAGATAACATAAATATTAGCTAAGTTTCAAAGCCTGGCTCCTTGAAATATCGACATTTTCCATATAAGTTAACTTCAGCAAGCTTGTCGATGGCTCGATCGGTTCTATCCTGTCTGATATTATGAAAACTGATCACAACCGTGCCATACCAGTCTACACGATAGTGACTACGTTTCTGTTCCTTTCGACTCTTTGCCTATCGGAAAAACTGTCGTTCTTGAGTTCCATATCCAGCGCAATTCCTAGTCTCTCATAGCAGCTGGGTCGCCGCTGCGACATGCCAAGCACAAGTGCAGTATAGTTTCGCGAGTCACCTCGTCCGTTTTCATACGAAATCAGCAGAATCTTCACTGGGAGCCCATTCAAAAGCCTGTTGTTCTTGCTCAGTGGATCGCACGACTGTGCGCTCCTTCAGGTTCTGATCCGTCGGCATCAGTGGGCCATCCGGACAAAACGAGATCGAGTTGGACTTGAAGCTCTCTTGGTCTGCGGGGCTGAGTTGGAATGGAACGTTATAGGAGTGAAAGCTGATGTAGGCGTCATGTAAGGAGCCAGCTAGCTTGACAAAGCCATCTCGAACGTGTCCGAATGGGTCGATGGTAGAAGGGGTGCAGACCGCATCGGCGACCACGATCAGCTGCGTGCCCTCCTCCCTCCAGAATACCTCGGAACTGGACGATGCCCATGAGAAGGTAGGGGCTATGTAGGGTGCTGGGAATGGCTTGTATGGCTTTGCGATAGGTATCCAGGCAAGCTGTTCTTGTAATGAGCTCATCCAGAGCCCAGCTAGATATCTCGAGTTGGAGCATTGGCGAATGTCCGTGCACATTCCGCTTAAAAGAAGGCAACTTGTCCTCTTCATAGGTAAATCGTCGCCTAGTCAGCGCATGCACGGTCTCCATCCAACACTGATGGGTAGGATGAGGCTCCTTATTGTCATCAGAACCGTTAGGTGTGCGCGTGTCAATTCTGCATTCGCAGGCTGACATCGTCTTACACTCCCACTGTACTTCGCCCGATGAATATATCACTTTTCGAGTAGAGAGCCGACGCTCTTGCAGTGTCCACCCCCTTTCGTTAAGAGGGTCATTGGTCGCATTCGCGAGCCCAGAACCGGCTATCAGTCTCCCATAACAAGCCGTACTCTCAGAAAAGTGCAATCCACATCGAATGCCAAGCCCCAGGTGTATTTTCGAGAGACTTCCGTCAGCAGCTCTGCTTCTGACTGCCACCATATGCTGTTTATTGAGAGCAAGAAAGTGCTCATGGCAACTACCCGAGCGTGCCCCGAAATGGAGACATGAGCATTCCGATATACCTGGGCCATCTTCGCCGACTCCACGACCCAGTCGTGGTCGTCATCCTGTATTATGCAAAGAGCGTCGATCCAGAGGTATTCGATGTGGAGACAGGAACAGACAATCACTGCGTCGCAGAATGTGGCAGGAAGAGCCGACCACTCGATTCGGCGTTTCCTCTCGTCAAGGGTAGAACGAGTAGTGCAGATGGGTAGCGACTTGCCCCAGCAATGACTCAAGGCCGCGTACTTGATGTCATGGCAGCCTTCTTCTTCCGGTTCGAATAGTCTGATGTCTTTCACATCTGAGCCTATGCGTAGAACTCTCTTTGGCATAGATAGCTCGGTGGACCGGCAAAGAGGATGGAATTCAAGGCACCGATCTAAGCAAGACGTAATGAGCTCAAAAGACGCATCTGAGCCACTGCTTACCGGTACATCCTGAAGCAATATCGAACTACCCTTCCAGAAACGTGGGCGGCCTGTAAGAGTAAAGTCACTCAGCATGTGATCGATCATTATGAGCGTGCGAGATCAGTAGTTTTACACTTACTATCTGGGGGATATATTTCTACGCGATCACTCCTCTCGATCCAATCAATTGGCATCGGGTTGCTGTAACTCACAGTGTCTGTAGACATGACATATGCTGCACCAAATTGGGAGTGATACCCCCAATCGAACTGTGTGTCATCGTTGAAATACCTCTTCTGCCATTCGCTTGCGCTATCGAAGAGAAGTGGGATAGCTTTCCTGATGCACCGACACAGGAGGCATTTCCCACACGTATTAAACTTAATGTATCGCAGCTTGCAACGAGTGTTGTTCGTTGTCCAGTCATTAATCGAGCTTCTACTCTCATTGAACCGTTCGCATGGAGACCACCAAGCACGCTTGGATTCATCGTACGAGTTGGTCGTCTTGGGCGGCTCTGAATCCGATGAATCCGACATGGTTACTTTAGTCGTGATTCGCAATCAAAAGCTGGGAAATCGAACAGATATTTAAGCAACAATGGCGTTTCATCTCGGAGGCTGTAGCAATGGGATCGGGCATGAAGCTGAAAGCAAGGACCGTACTGCTGACTTGGGTCCGCGGCAATAATGATTGTTGATACGACAGTTACTTGAATCCAGAGTGGAACCCACCAGGCAGAGATATAAAAGGCTCTTTTATAACGATGCCGCCACAACCTCCAATCTGTAGGCTGGTTGAGATGATTTTTGGCAGCTTTCTGTGTTAGGATGTATTCTAGGCGCTAATACCGTATACATTATGTGTGTGGGAGTTGCTTAAGTTATATGAGTACGTTGATACTTCCGTCAAGTCAGCCACACAGGGTTTCGTATAATGAAATTGCCGACAAATTTAGGGCAAACTGGAAGATGAGATTCAAGCATATGCGGACCACTTGAACTGTTCTGTTGTGTCATGTACTGCTAAGCCCGGGCTCATTACCGTGCCGGGGAGGAAAGTGCCCGCTGTTTCCGGTCTGCTACAGACCGAGCGTCGCGATATCATAGCAGCCCTTCTGCATCGGGCCGTAAACGGATTTGAGAAGAACGTGTTGTCCAACGACGACATGACCAGAATGGAGAAGGGAGCGTTAAGCAAGCAGTAGGTGGCGCGGTCATGCCTTCCGCTTCCTATCTATTGCCTGGACCGAGCTTGAACTGGGACATTGCATCCAAGACATCTTGCGCCCGACGTTGCTGATCTCGAATGTATGATCTCTTCTTAGTTGACATTTCAGCATGCCGATAACGATCCTGTACACAGAAAGAAGCAACTTAGTCTATAATTTACTTGCGATCTGTTCTAATAGTAGTTTCTCCTCTGGCGTCAGCTGTATATGTTCCGGCACGACGATCTTATTGTCTCCAATAAGGATCTCGAAGCGTCTAGATTTTCCCTTCTCTTCGTCATCGAGCGACAGCGCACTGGGTTGTTGCTTTGGGAGCACTCCCAGGTCACTTGGAGTCCACCAATACAGGGGGAATCTAGTGAGCACATTGTTCAGAATAAGGGCCACTATCATCATGACTGTACAGCTGAGGAGGATGAGCGGTATCAGCTTCCATCCAATCTTGACCGACCTGTCATCTATGACGGCTATCAAGGCAGTCGCTCCAGCAGGCGGGTGGACGGTCTTGGTGAGTCCCATCAACGCCGTCGTCGTGGCACAGGCAAGCGCGCCTCCAAGCCAACGCACCCAATACTCATCCGAACTCAACTGGAAGAGTTTACAGATCGATACCCCGACGACGGTGGCGATGATCTGACTGCCGAAGAAGTTCCGCGGCTGTGCAAATGGTGACTCAAAAGCATAAAACTCGAGCACAGCGGCGGCGCCCTATAGAAACGCGTTATTAGAACGGGGACACATGCAGCAAGATATATAACGGTGCAGGACCACAGGGACGTACGAGGCTCGCTATGATGGGCGGCCCATCTGAGGCTACCCAGGGGACTTGATGACTTATAAGCTCGACGAGCAGGATACTGATGAAGGCGCCTAGTAGCCCCCGCGCGATGAGTAGCAAATTGCCATAAATCTTGTCGGAGGGGTACTTTCTATGGCCGAAGAAATAGGCCACGGGATACGGAATTGCTTGCCAAGGCGGTGCCGGTACGATGCGGTTTAGATATTGGTCGATATCGAAACTCACTTGCCAGAGTGGAGCCATGGTCATGGCGATTCGATCGGGGGTATCGGAGTTTAGGCTACCTAGGTAGTTATGTATCTTAGGTGCCTTTAGGTACTGTAGGTAGGCCGCAGAGAAATGGTAGCAAATCAAATCTCGAGACCTCCAGCACCCTCCAACTGTCAGGGCATCTGTAAATCTGAAGCTTTTCCACGTTCTATCCCGCTTTCCCCCTGGTGGGCAGTGCCTCCCATTATAAGTCTTTTCAAAAACAGACAAAGAAGGAGCCTCAACTAAATTGTATTTCCGCGGAAAGAATGCTGCGCAGGTGTTTGGCCATTGTTTATGATTCTAAGTCTCACAAGGGAAGGACTTAGAGACAGTATGTACGTGTAAATTAACACTATATATCCCTGCATAGATATGCCCGTAACGGGTGCTGGGACCCCCCAGCCGCTACCATTTGGTGCTACCCTACCACCACTGCCGGCCAGTACCAGGTTGCTGGGCCAAGCCCATTGTACAGTAAATTAATACTGTACTATCTCGTAACAGAAACTTGCGCCATAGGTGAAGTCATACCAACTGCCAGTAACTGTTTGCTAATATTTACGTTTTAGTTCTGCGAAGCTCGATGACGTCTGCTTCTGTGATACTACCTTATACTGTATTAGGTAGTCTAGCTGCCAGTCTTTCTGCATCACATACAAGACTGTATGGTAGAGTAAACGGCAGATCACACGCAATCCGGGATTCGATAGATCATTAATCGGCTGCCACGCCGTCGCCCTGCGTGCGGTCACTATTCTCGCGAGTCATCTCCCAGCCGCGACCGCGGTACTGTTTGGGCCAGATGCCGCATCGTCCAGGCGCCAGGATGCCATTGGGGTCGAGCGCATCCTTGAGCTTCTCGTTGAACTTCATCAACGCCCCGTCGTTCCAGTTGTACGTGCCCGCGATCTGGTCCATCAGCACGAGGTGTGTGCGGTATTCGCCGTATCCGCACGCCGCCGCGTCGTCGATCATGGCGCGCAGGCAGTCCAGCGCTGCCTTGCGGCGTGCGGCGTCGGCTTTGTCGAACACGATCTCGACGATGAGGTGCATCTCTCGCAAGCCGACGATGAACGCTGGCAGCAGGTCGATGCCGAACTCATCGTGACGCCGCCTCGCCATCTCAATCAACCGTGTTGCATCAGCACCGCGGATCGGACTCACGGGCGAGAAGGCGACTAGAACACCTGATGTCAGTCATTGCCATGCAGAGTGCGGAACTCAGACAGCGCTGGCCATGTTCTTCCTATGAACAAAACAGGAAGACGACGATTTCCGGGGATGACGTACTGTGAGCGCCGTTGGGCACCCATTGGACCCATCGCAGTTCTTCGATTTCCGGAGTCCCAGAGGCGATACGGTCACGCGTCCAGAAATATTCAGTGGGCGGCAAAGTATCCGGGTCGATGCGCCGCGCGCCAGGTACCTTTTTGAACTCGGTATCGATGATATCCAGCTTATATTTTCGGATGTGTGGCGGACCGTACGACATGCCATAGTAAATCCACGTATGATCGCCTAGTGGAGATTTTGAGGCCACGTCGTGGATGATATCTATGGGTATGGCACCGTCACCCGTGTAATACGTGCTTCGAGGGTTTCCCAAAACCGCGACGCTCTGGATCACATGGCGTAATTGCGCAACATTCTCCAGGATATTGCTGATCCTTAGTGGGCGAATTATTTCGATCTAAGTCGCGTCAGACTGGCTAAGTCTCCAACCTCACCCCCAAAAGCGGGATTATAAGTACCATTTGAGTGAGATCTTCTTCCCTAGGGAAGGTATACACCTGGTTACGCAGTGAGCCTATGCCGGAAATCTGTCTCGATATCCTTACGAAACCTCCATATCCGCCTGGATTCGGCATCAACGCCATTCCCATCTTGGTTACGATCCCATAATTTGACTGTGAGAAGATGCCGCTGATTCACCCCGAAGTTAGCAGCCATCATCACAAAACGCCGATTCAACTCACTCGGAATATGGTCCAAATCCGTAGGGAAACGTTTGCCACTGCAGCATTCAACGTCAGTCAATACCACTCTGCATATTATCAGTAAGTGTTCTGAATATTACTTACCGTATTATTACCTGGGAGCGCTCCCATACCAGTTCTAATGACTTCCCCTGTGGGAAGCACGACCTCAAGACCAGAATGGACGGCCCAGTGATCACCGTACGGTGTATATCCTACATTTATGGGAAATAGGTCAGTCGATGTCTCTGAGCTCAGAGCACATATACTGCTGGATTATTGAGGATAGGAACTTTTTTAATACATACCAACCCCTCTGTCAACTGTGTTTCCAATCACCGAGCCACCCCCCACATCTGGAGTATCGATCCACAGATGGTCGTAACCCCTCCGTTGAATCTCCTCATGAAGGGCGAAAAAGGTGACACCGGGCTCGACTAGACACGTATAGTCATCTGGATTGATGTCCAGGATCTTGTTCATCCGCCTACCGAGGTCAATCAAGACCGAGCCTCGGACACGAGGTGCCGCTCCGCCATACCCGACTGAGAAGATACTGGATCAGTAATGTTTGGCTTCGATTGAGAAAGGCAATGCCCTACAGTTTCGGCCTATTGATATGGGGAAGATAGGGATGCGGTATTTGTTTGCCCATCTTACGATTTGCTGTACTTCTTCTGTGCTGCCGGGATATACGACCGCTGATGGGACCAAGTCGTCTTGGTCGAGTACATACATCATGTCATGGGTATTCGGATCTGAGCGCTGTTTATTAGCTGCGAAAACAGCACCTAGTGTCGCATAATGCGCTCACGCTCCATATACCTACGTCCCCTGTTAGCATTGCGTGCGTGGTATCCCCAGTCGGGCAGTCAATTGCTCTGAACTATATGAGGAACTGAAAACTCACCATCCATCCTCAAGGGGTTGGTCATTGAGAACCACCTGGTCTGCCCCTAGTTGCTCGCGAATTTCCTCCACGGCCTTGTCAAAAACACCCTCCTCGACGCCTGGGGGATATACGGAGGTTCGTTGCTTCGTCCCCTGGATTTTCGTCCTCACGGACAAGACATGCGCTTTTGCGTCCTTGGCCTTTTCGAGAAGCCGCTCGGGGATCCCTGTGTGCTTCTCTGTGAGAAGGGGGACGTACGTGCTATCGTCTTTCAGGTGAGCCATGATATACTACAGTATATAGGTAGTCTTCAGAATCAAATAGTATGAGCAAAAAGAAAATAGTATCTAGATACTAATGATATTAATATTCTGAATTTCAATACATGGATATCAAGCCTCATATAGTCATCACTTTCTACCCCGCAGAGGTGTTGCTGGAGAATATTTGCCGGGTTGGAGATGTCGCAGTCCCGCACTGGATTTTCGGCAATCGTACAGGGGACAGGTCAAGCATGTGTAGGACGAAAGGAGAGTAAGGGCGTTAGGTAAAGAGAGCCTGGGAGTTTCATGACTGTTTCGGGTAATCTTCCAATAATACTTAATCTGTAAACCTTGGAAATTTGCCTCGTCGTGACACAACGAACAAGGCCGGTTATACTCATTCATTGTCTATTTACGCTTAACATTCGCGAGACTAGCTAACTTAAGTATGAGTAAACGAATCGAATACTCGATGTTGGCACATAGCCTTTTTAGTATTTTGACTATAGCTGCCTAGGGAGCTAGGTACGTATATACGAATACATCCAGGTTCCGTTATCTTCATCAAGCAATGATGACAGAAACAGAGATGGAGAAATAGAGATCGATACTCGAAGTCATAGGCTCATCAACATAGACTTCGAGAAGTCTAGAAACTCGGAGATTCTCTCTTGCTCGTATAACATAGTAAAACTATAATAGAAGGCTGAGAGGTGAGGTCCGAGGTAGAATTCAAATGAGGCGTTAATACAGGAGGCTAACCATCAGGTATGTCTATCAATCGCGAGATATAAAGGGCCTTTTGAGACAACGGTCAACGCGATAATTAATCGACATAGTGGCTTCGTAGCCGAAGAGAGCTCCCAAGAACTGAGGAATAGTCTGACACCTCGGGGCTATCGCCGGGTCGGCATCGCGAATGATGTCCACATCTTGCTTAGACTATAATACAATCCAGAAAGCAAAGATAGAGCAGGCGAATCATTTGTCTATCACCATGTGTAATGCGACCACGGCTTTTGATGAGCGTTAGCTGAAGCATGTCTCATGCCTCATGGCATCGTTAGGACCTAAGTCGAAGCTGACCCCGGTCACTGGTAGACTGTGCCACATCGGAACCATACCTAAGACATCGAAGGCTGCCTGCCTAATCCAATTCTAATTAATTGAGCCCATCCGATATTTCGTGTTTGATAAGTGGAGGGAGGGCTGTGGCCCAGTTCAATCAAATGATCGTATCGCAATACAGTCCCAGGCTCCCGGGTGCAACGCGAAGGGCCACGGGACGTCCTTCTTGACGACTCGGGGATGGACATGCTTATTTTGAGGTTCCGCTAGGTATCACGCAAGCTCAAGTAACGCTTAGCTGAGAATCGGTTGTGCCATCAGGGTTTTCAGGCGGTTGAAGAAGTTAGAGAGTGCAATGACCAGACTAATATAGATAAAGACTGCACAATACTTGATACTAGGCAGGGCAGGGTATAATAATAGGGTATAAACATTGGACATATGGATAATATGAACAGTTGAAAGCCAATACAGAATATCAATGGTTTAAACAGTAAGGGCGTCAATTATATCCTCAACCCCAGCAAACGACAGCTCGCTCATAGTCTCCTTCCATAATCTCTGTGCCATCTGCTTACCTTCAGCCGTATACACAATTGGGGCCATTCTAGTTGATCCGGTTATTAAAGATGTGATCAGTAGTACATATTACAAGGACAGTAGAAAATGGAAACTTACTTTGCAGGGCGTCCATCCTCCAGATACTCGCCATGGACCTCCTCACCATGCGATATAGCAGCGTCTACAATAACCCGCGCACCACTGGCGCACGAGCGGCCGAAGATGCGAAAGATAATGCTAGCAATGAAGCCCAGCACCGTGCCCGCGCCGTCGCGGCTGAGGCCAGACCCGTAGCAGAGGCCCGGGTGCACGTAGTCGACGGTGGCGACCGAGGCTAGCACGCGTCGCGTCAGCTCGGCCAGAAATAGCTGGCCGAGCAGCTTGGAGGTGCAGTACTGCTGATGGTGGTCGAACGCCGCCTCGGTTCCGATTGGCCCCTCCTCGTCCAGCGCCGTCAGCATGGGACGCCCATCCTGGGGCAGCTTGAACCGGGACCAGGCGGCCACGCTAGAGCTCACCACGGTCAGCCGGCCGGGCTTAGCCCCCATACGCCTCTTCGCTTCCAGGATGGGTAGTAGCAGGATGGTCAGGAGGGCCGTGGATAGGTAGTTGACCTGGACGTCCTCCTCGTGACCGGTGGGCAGGATCACGCGGGGGATGCGGTAGATGCCCGCGTTGAGCACCACGATGTCCAGTCTCTCGAGGTCGTCTCTGGCGCGGTCGGCGAAGCTCGCGATGGAGTCGTAGGAGCTGTAATCCAGATGCCAGACCTCGATGGTACTGCCGGGTTTCAGATCGCGGCGGCCAGAGGCTAGGTCCTCGCTGGCGGCTGCTCCTCTCTTCTCATCTCGGACGGCCAGGATGAGCTTGCTTAGGCCTCTGTCGAGAAGTTGACGAGCGCATTCGAGACCAATACCGCTGTTTGACCCTGTCACGATCGCCGTCTTACCCACGAGGTCGCCGGCCAACGCCGGAGGAGCAGAGAAATGAGCTGACGACGCTGCCGCCTTTTCCATGTGAGGAACACCGGACATTGTCTATCGCAGAATGGAATTAAAGAGTGAGGCAAAACCAGTAACACAACGCCCCTGCATATAATACGTTTATGTATTCTCCGGAACCAGGTCAAGCTGCTGAATGCGGTTGATGAGTATAACAGGCCATGTGGATCCCCAGAGAATGCCTACACACGAGCGCAAAGAACAATGAGTCGCACGGCCCCGTCAAGGGCAGGTTCAACGGTAACGGCAAACTCGTCATGTGCGAAAAGATTCGATATCCGTAATATGAGAGATCTCAACGAGTAGCTTGGGGTATCATCGCCAACCCGGCCAAGCCACGTACGACGCCGTTTTATTGGCCGATAGGCGATGGGCGCACAACTATAGATAGAATTTCAATAGGGGGGATGCCTGCCCGTCTGCCTGCTTGGCTGAACGATTGCATGAAGAAATCCCTGGTAGAATTTCTCGTTTATTGCGCTGTTCCGGTTGGTAGGGCTGCAAGGGCTGCTAGACGACTGCCTATCATGATGCAGCATTTGGCCAGGGCCTGTCCTTGCTAACGGAGTTCTGCAGTATGCGCAGCTGTATACTAGTCCTACTACTAATCACTGCGAAATATATGGAGGTGGTGCCTCTGTGCGGAAAAGTCCAAGGCGGAATCTATGATGAGATGCAGTTTGAAGTAGGTATTAGATAGAGTAGGGAGGCCTGCTCGATTCATCCGATAATGAGCTTAATTTTAATAGATATCGTCATGCAAGTTATAAATAAATATATAGAGACAGCGCCACAAGACTACCGTTACTCTCGATGTTACATGTGGCTAAGATTGGGCGCATCGGTCGCGCATGATACATTGATACTAATATAATGCGAGGTCCTTGAAGGACGTGATATTTCGGGATTGGAGAGTGCCTAGTGCTACTACGTCGCTAACATTCTCCTGTCTATTGTCGACTTCATATCTTTTTCTTAACTGACGGCTCAGATCAAATATGCATTCTTTTGTGAGTTGCAATATCGAGAGAAGAATCCTGAGATGGTACTCTCGGATACTAATATTAGTACCAGTTGCTTCTACTGAGTAGCAACCCCTTTGCATATCGGATGTTAGTGTAAGCGAGGGTAGCGGCTTGGTTGAATCCAGGTAACAGAGCTGCCGACGCAACGAATTACGGTTGTATTAGGAGCTAACTCATATGTCATCCTTGACCGAAAAAAGAGTTCTGCGGCTCTGGGACGTCGGAGTCTACCATTATAAAAAGCTTCGGTGTCTTTATCTTAAGCGATGTACATGTGTCGGCCTATCCCGGGTCGTTGATCAATCCCGACGACTTAGGCTTATCTCAGCTAACATAAATATTTGCCAAGACTTCAATTCGCGTACTACCAAATTTATTGTCGTCGCGACTGTTACGTGATGCATTACCAGTTTCCGTCGAGGTGCCGTGTCTCTGTCTACCGACGCCGTGGTTTTTAAGAATCCGGGACACCCGGATATGATAGCGTATCCAGGAGCAATCATGGCCATACACTTATACTTACTTCGTCTAAATCAACCACTTCCCAATATAATTCGGCTCACGCCACAGTCTTCACAGCATTGCATCTGTTGTACAACCTAAGAAGCACCCCATCTCCCGACCGCAGCGCGGCTAGCTAGATCCTCCGGGCATACCGCGGCTGGCTCATATAATGCTATATTCAATAGCCCAAGCTGACTACTGTAGGTATACCCTATGAAGCCTCGTGCACCCGAATTCTATCATAATTCGATATGGTCGATGTTCGACCGGTATCTTCCGCAAGGATGACTTGAGTTCTAGCTCATTAAATGCTCTCTTTTGAGCGTTGTCTCGTCATAACTTACGTAGTGAGTCGCGGCTTCGAAACTCAAACTGTCCGTTTTCTCCCCTCAGTATGATATCCTAGACGGCTTAGATCACCAGTGGACTGGCAGCCGCTTAGATATCTCTCGTACGATGCAAAGGTGCCCGATATCTAATTGAAGCAGCGACTCATAGATTCCAGCTGGCAACCGGGCACATGTTGATGTAGCAATCACGGACAACAGTATAGACCCCCACGCCACCGAACCAACTGACTGTTTTGTAGGTTTCAATTCGAGCAGAGTAGTATTACTGCGGACAAGAATCACCTGCAGAATGTAACAGTCTTCCCCATACTTAACCTTTCTCGCGCTCGTGATCCAGGCGAGTGCGACACAGCGGTCTCACTCCACAGTGAACTTCCCGAGCTAATTGTGGTAAGGATTATTCTGGGCTGAGCGAGGGTCTCACCTTCAGTACCCCAGAGTGGCCTGTGGTTTTCGTGTTGCCCTGTCGGGTTCTATTAGTTATGTTCTAACTGCTCGAGATACCCTTATTAGATACGAGAGCCGAGTGACGCCATCAGAGTGCTGTCATCTGCAATATCTCTCACCGCCTTGATCTTGGCGGAGTTTCCGCACGTGGAATTGTCGTCCTGGTTACTCGAACACGTCGTACATTGCCGTGACAATGTGTCCCTAATCGAATGTAAATGGAAACGTCAAGGTAATTTGCTTCGCTAGGTCGTTTCACATCCGCGAAACGCGTCCAGTTGATTTTGGCGCACCATTTCTCCCGGGTGGAATGTTATGACGCTCATTTGATCAGGACCTGAGGCACTATAATGGATACTTCGGAATCTGCTACGCTACACAATGCATGTCGATCTTTTGAATGAGACGGTAGCCGGCTGACCGGCTCTAACACTGCAGCCATGCGAGATTGGTACCTGCAGTGCAGCCAAACACTGGGTCATATCCATAAGATCCTGATGGGTTCGCCACCAACATCAAAGCGAGCCGGGGGCGGTGCCGAGTAAGGTTGGGCAGCACGCAGCAAAGCTGTGATCTCTCCGCCAAAGAGCACGTTCTTGTAATTCATATGCCCGCTTAGTTGGAATGGTACGGCGCGGTCCGCCATCAACCTATTGGTGCGGTTACTCGCGACCAAAGGTATCACCTTGTTCAGGAACCTATTTGCGAACCAGAGCCAGTTGGGGTAGATTGGGTCTGGAGCATATCAAGCAATCGAAGTTGAAAAAGAAAGCCAATGAGAGTAGGCAATTACCGCACGGGGTATAGTTCAATTACACGCTAGAGGGCTATAGCAGTGCCGTGGATGACTTGCTAGGATGCCATCCGCGACTGCATTATCACCGGCACGCGCCATATACATGACGCGGCAGCCTGATGATATGAGATGCAGAGATTAGTATGGACCGGCATATCCATACACTGTACGTCTTACTTCCGAGACATCGGGAACATCACTATGCTGTCCTTATGCGGACGTTCCACGTCAATGGGCCATTATGCGGTTTGGGGCAGCCTGCAAAGCCATGCCCTCGTATCAGTTGCCGATAAATTATAATGGGAAGGTCTCAGGCATGGCGTTATCTTGGACAGTGCAATTGGAGACATAGCATTTGGTCTTTCTCTCCGGCCCCAGTGCAAATGGCCAAGGTGAGCGTGAAGACAAATATCTCGATGACCAAAGTCCGATATGGCGATGCTTTCATGCGACTCTTGGGTTCATATCCTAGTTTGGTGGTCGTCGCTTAAGAAAATATTTTGGGATTCCATTCAATCCCAAGAGCCGATCCATGCCCCTTAACTCTTCTTCCCCTGTTCGCAAAAAAGAAAAAAAATCGCAGTGACAGTGTGCGTAAATAAAGATGAAAGAGTCCTGCGTTCCTCTTCATCTGCTTCCTTGATGGACCTTCGCATCATGACACCTCAAGCTCGTGAGAGAAGTAGATGGCGCGAAATCAAAAGAACACCTATAAAAATGACTGACGAGACATTGCTGAGACATAAGATTCCCCATCTTCCAGTCAGCACAATATCTACTTTGATTTCCGTAAACGTGTCATTGACTAATCGTCTAATAGATCCGCTCTATTCCCGCTGCCTCGACGTGACAAGCAAGCTGCTTCTCCTCCACTGTTGTCTACGACCGCTGAGGCATCCACGATAGGCGTCAACCTCACGCTTTCCCATGGCCTTGCCAGGTTGCATCTCACGTCTGAGCGTGTTGACTAGAAGATTTTTGATCTGGCGGAATTTTTCCAGACTGCGGCGGCTGAGACTGAATAAACATCGATTTCCCTAGGGTTGCGCAACGTTTCAGCCTTGGCGAAGCTCATGAGCAAATGTAGGTGACATCAGGTGCCACTGTGATCTTAGCATTCCAGATGCGAGTGGATACACTTCCCATCATCTATCTTGGGTCCTGTATGCTTCCGATGCTCGTATAGCTCATCCGGAATAGCGAATGTCTGACGCCCGATATCGACACTATGTGGCTCCGTGTGTAACAAAGCTATGTTTCGAGTGATAGTTTCACGAAATTGTCCGAATACTTCAGGATAGCGCCACTTCCTCGCCCGTTCATTGGGTCATAGTACGCGCATGTAGCGACAGCTAGTTGTTCTTGAACCGACTGAGAGCCGGAAAGAAGCCCAGTACAGTCTGAAGAAAGCTTTAGATGCATTGGATTAGCCGGTTTTGCCTTTGCCACCTCTGTCTGTATCATGAATGATATTAAGTTGATAAGATATTAGGCAGCAAGACGAGGCAGGTCGGAAGACGAGGATGACGCCATCGTGGCTATTAGAGCAGCAATATTGGTCGTTCTACAAGCGCTCGACCATCGTAGCAGGGATATGCAGCGGTTTTGTGATGGCTTCGTTTAAAGCGTGCTCAAAACAATTCTACTCAGTATCGATAGCGGTTAACATGGCGTGGCTGTCGAGAGGTATTTGGAATATGAAAATAATTCTGTATGCAAGCCAATGACTTATTCAGACGCTTTCGATGCGAACTGAGCACCATTGGGACGGCCTTGATTGATTAATTGCTTTAAAACGGCACATGGTCGAGAAGCGCGCCGTCTGCATTTGCAAATCTGCACGCCGCCATCGGCGGCATAATGCTGCTTGCATGGGTTGGGTAGGCCAGTTGATGAGTACATCGGGGATTGGGCTTCCACAACATGTGCCAAAACCCAAATCAGATCGCAAGGTCAACCCAAGGTTTCGCAGAACACTGCAGTCAGCAGTAATCATTGACAATCGCGGGGGTGGACCGGAGCCGTGGCGTGCATATTGCAGAGGGTGCCAGACGTTCGACGGACCTCGTGACCTTGATAAGCCTGGCTGTGTTTGTGCGCTCGTCATGCGTCGACGTGAGACCTCATGGAAGACCCCCACGTGAGCCGCGGTGAAACACGCCGGAGCCGGCGGGCCAGTCGGTAAGCGGTGAAGTCAAAGGGGGACGGCGCGTCGAGCTCTCTGAAAGCCCCTCACCGCGGTTTGGGACCGGCGAGCTATGGGCAGCTGGCCTCCGTGCAGCGAGCGGCTCCTGACACGCGTAGTAGGTGGTATTTTGATGCCAGTAAGCAGTAGCTAGGCCATTGGCGAAATGAATTCGAGGCTCTCCTCCCGTCCATCCTCCATATGCCGATCGTCCGACTACGCGAGCTCCATTCATCTACTCCGCTCTGCCGAGGAGGACGCCATGAAGAAGTCTCTGCCAATGACGAGGCGCAGACGGGCAGGAATTGCCCAACGGCAGAAATCTGGCCAGGGGATAGGATACCAAGAGAACAGGCGCAGAATAGGCGGGCTCTGGGCGGGCGATAACGCACCCACCACGCTGGCCAAGTAGATTGACGTAATGTGATGGGGTGCGTGGGAAGAGCCGCCAAGACCATGACCCTGGCAATGCGCGCCCGTGGTTCTCCGTCTTGCCGGTTTGCCGTTCTCGCGAGCGACCGTTGGCGGTTCCGACTACCACACCACCCTCCCCGAGGGACCATCGCCATCGTATCATCACCACCGGAGGAGGCAGACGAGATAGGTAGGCGTATGGAAACGATTCCCAATAGTAATCAAGGTGGGATATTGTGTTTTGACCTCCGATGATTTGGGGTGCGTGTCACCAATGAACCAATTGGAGTAGATTATGTTGGTGATCTAGAGGTCCGCCATGGAATAGAGGTCGTACAGGTCTGTACAAGGCAGCACACCTTGGTGTAGGTGGCTAGCAGAGGCAGGTACCCCCGAGGTACACGGCTCTTGAATGCGACGGATTAGGCCTAGCCTGCGACGCCGCTTCTGTATCTCAGTCTTATATGCTGTAGAAGGAACCTTACTCCAAGTCAAGTGCGTGTATAGGTGTGCATTTGACGATATCCTCTCTGTCCGTATCCTTCCGTTATCTTGATCTAGACACAATCTCCAATAAATACTACGGTTTTTAGATGAAATACAAATCATGCAGCGGCTGAATGAACACATGTGATGAAGAGGGATTGTGCGGTTGTGAAGAGCTTGGAAACTACATCGTAGCTTATGAACTCTATTGCTTATCTAGGTTCATATTTCTTCCTACCTATGTAGATAGCTTATGTGCTATCAAACTGTTTGTACTAAAGAAAGGGTACGTGTAGAATGGGACTAGAGTATCCAATATCTCTAGCCTGTATATAACTCCAGATCTGTATTGTCTGTTCTCTACTATTAATGAAACCAAGTTATAGAGTATGGTTCACAGATGTACAGACGGTTCATACGTGATTTAGTATTCTGAATATATAAAGCACTTATTTCTTCTATTAGTGATGGGGCTGCTGTGCGGAATAGGATTTATCTCTCCAACTTTGTTTTTCCGCACTCACATGTCTGCAAAGCTGTGTGAGAGATAGTGAGTGTATCAATGCGTGCCGGATGAATATACGTGGCCGGCGATATGGAGGCGGTTTGGTTTGGAGGTTCTATCAATCGTTGAAGAATAATGGCTGTATTGAAACTCCAAATCGCTTCCAAGGCTGTGTTATTGGTCAATTGCTGCTGAGAAAGGCAGTCAACTCCCGAAGTCTTGCTAAAGCGGCGCGACAATAGGGTACTTGTCCGGTACTTTAACGACATACGCACTGATTTGCATCCACCATAGCACTGCCTACAATGTGAGCGTACAGCCAAGCCCCCCACTAGACGCCCCTCCAGAGCCCCACTGCAATGCAGCTGAAGACTTTAAAGGTGCCCTGAAAAGTGAAAACCCCCGGCCATCATTCCTTAGCAAAGAACTACCTACAGCAAGTAGTAGCACAACGCCGAGAAGCCTCACGCAGAAGACTATGCAGGCAGACCCTGTCCAATCCACTCGACGACCCGCCGGTTTTCCTGCCAAATGTAAAGCTAAAAGATACCTAGTTTGCTGCGCTGACTAGTTGCCCGCTGCCCCAGAGCCCGTGTACTGCCCGTGCTGGTCATCAAAAAAGCACTGATCGAGCATTGATCGAGCACCCTCGTACCCTGCCTTATCGTGGTCTTTCAACTACATATCAAGACCTGTTCTCCAGTTTTCCCCTTCGCTCTTCTACCTTCTAACTTCTCTCCTCATTCATCGTCTGGCTCGCTGTGTCTCTCTCTCCCCTCGGGCCTGTTCGCGGACGATAAAAACGCCTCCAGCAAGTGGTTCATCACGCAATCACGCATCTCTCCTCCATGACGCACTAGAAGCCCTTGCCGCGGGACCTACTCCATCTTTTGAGCATATGCGCAGATACTTATATATAACTATATAACGATCATATCCAGCATATCCTATACCTTATCATCCAGCATTCTCTTAAGAGCATACCCTTCCCAGCGTTTAGTCTCTGTCTTGCATGCTAGTCCTTGTCTAGCATGTTGTCGAATATCTGAATGCATCACGATCGTCACTCTCCGTCAAGCGTGTCTGTAGTTCCGGGGGCCGCGAACTGTGCCTGGCCGTACCACTCACTCTCACCAGCGAGAAGAAAACCGCTGCTTCGACTCAGATCCAACCCGGGATCCCCAACTCGCCCGGTCTCGCCTCGGCACCAAGATCTAAGCTCTACTAGATTCTTGGCTCCTCGGCGTTCAAGATGGCGTGGGATCACTTATCTATTACGAAACCGCACCTGGTGTACATCATTCTGGGAGGCTTCACCTCGCTTTTTATGCTCTGCTCATCTGTTATCAAAGAACGTCTCTATATCGGTGAGGCGACGGTGGCCACTTTAGTTGGCGTGATATTCGGACCTCATGCCGCCAACCTTATCGACCCCAATAGCTGGGGAAACACCGACGAAGTCACCCTGGAGTTCTCGCGCATTGTTCTAGTCGTGCAATGTTTTGCTGTCGGTGTCGAATTGCCCAAGTATTATATGGAGAGGCACTGGAAATCCGTCGTCTTCCTGCTCCTCCCAGTCATGACCTTTGGCTGGCTCATCACCAGCGTCTTTATTTTCTGGTTATTCCCTCTCAATTACGTCGAGAGCCTTGCTGTGGCGGCGTGTGTGACAGCTACAGACCCTGTGCTCGCTTCTTCCGTCGTTGGTAAGGGCAAATTCGCAAAGCGAGTACCGAAGCATCTGAGAGATCTGCTCTCGGCCGAGTCAGGCTGTAATGATGGTATGGCCTTCCCTTTCGTATACTTGGCCCTCTACCTGATTCAAGACAACCTGGCTGCCCGAGACACCACGTTCCATTGGTTCGTTTACACCATCATCTATGAGTGTATATTTGGTGCTGTATACGGGTTCGTCATCGGTTACATCGCCCGCCACGGCATCAAATATGCTGAAAGGCATGATCTCATTGATCGCGAAAGCTTTTTAGTGTTCTACTTCGTCCTGGCTCTTTTCTGTGCTGGTTCGGGTAGCATATTGGGTGTCGATGATCTACTTGTTGGTTTTGCAGCTGGAGTTGGATTTTCTAACGACGGCTGGTTCCATGAGAAGACGGAGGAATCGCATGTTTCCAACGTCATCGACCTGTTGATCAACCTGGCTTATTTCGTCTACCTGGGTACTATCATCCCCTGGCAGATGTATAACGACTACAGCATCGGCTTGTCGGCCTGGAGGTTAACGGTCATGGCTATCTTTGTCATTCTCTTCCGTCGCATACCTATTATGTTACTTCTAAAACCCGTCATCCCGGATGTGAAAACTTGGCGTGAAGCCCTCTTCGCTGGCCACTTCGGCCCCATCGGCGTCGGCGCCATCTTTGTTGCCATACTCGTTCGCGCGGAACTCGAGTCGGAACATACCATACCTCTCGCGACGATTCCACCCATAGGCTCAGAACACTATCGTACAATTCTGCTGGTCTGGCCAATCGTTACATTCATGGTCATCTCTTCCATCCTCGTACACGGCTCGTCAATAGCGGTTTTCACACTGGGCAAGCGTATCAACACCCTATCCCTAACCTTGTCGTATACTACTGCCCCCGAAGATGGGCCCGCTTGGATGAGCCGCCTGCCTAGAATCTCTTCGCAGTCTCGGTCACAAGCACGAACCATGTCAGACACTGACTATGATGATTTGAAGTCTCCAACATTTCCACCAGGAACACTTCCACCAACTGGAGTTGCAGGGCAGTTTTTGCGGCGCCAACGCGAGGAAGAGAATCCAAGTCGCAATGCAAGTCGTGCCTCATCTCTTGTTAGCCGCCGGCGTAAAAAGAAGTGGGATGATGGAATTGGTCCAGGTGGCCCGGTCACTCAATCTGCTATCTTTCCCCAGAGGCGAACTGCAAGTGATATGACTGAACCCTTATCACCTACAGATCCCGAGAAGGTTGCTCCCTTTCCCTCCCGCCGGAGTAGCTCTCCTAGCACGCCCGAACCAGCAGCTCAAGAAATTGACATTGAAAAGTCGGGAGAGTCCACACCGGAACAACAACACAAGGACGGGGAACAACCACAGTTTGATGTGTATGATGAAGGGGACCATATCGTAATTGAAGATGAGGATGGCGAGGTTGTAGCTGTCGAACGGACAGCACATCACACAGAGTTGCCTAATGTGGAACCTTTGGTCGAGAAAGCGAAAGAAGAAATACAGAAACCAAGCTGGACGTACGACTCACTGAAGAAAAGTCTGGCTAGATGGCGTGATGAAGAAGTCCAAAAGAGAAAGGAAAAGACTAAAGAGGAGCGCAAGCATGCACCGGCACGCGCTTATCAATTTGGCAATACGGTAAGTAACTCATTCATGACTAATACAGGTTACACATGGGCTAATTCTCTCCGCAGATCATTGTTGAGGACGAAGATGGCGAAGTGGTCAAGAAGTACGATCTCCCCGCTCAGCACGGTGAAGGGCGGGATTATGTTGCTACGAGCTTGAAGCATATGGGTATGAGTGGACTAGTAAAGCCAGGGGACAAGGAATCAAAACCTGGAGAGTCGTCTCAAGCTGGGTCACAGGCTCCGACACAGCCAAAACCCAGACCGATCAAGCGGCCGTCTGTTGTTGGGTGGACTGGGTTTAGCCGCTCAGGAAACGCCGAGCAAAGGAAGAAGGGTGGCGACGCAGAAACTGGCCCCCGCGACAAAAAGGATGATGATCGTGGAATCCGGTTTACTATCAGCGGCGTTGATAAGCGGATGAACAAAGATGACTTCCTCAAAGAAGTCCAGAAGCTTGAACGATCGAATCGAGAAGTGCCCAATGCCTCACAGGCCCAGCCTACGACGATACCAGAGCAAACCGGGAGCCCCGACCTTTCGCATCCACACATCAGTGTTACGCAGGCTAGCGACAGTACTCGCACTCCGAGCAAATCACCTTCGCGGCCTCCTATCACGACTAGCCCTGATCGCGGGCGAAGCGAGACCAGAGGTGAAGAGGACACACCCGACACCGAAGCCCCGGAGACTGCTGCCGAGCGCCGACGGCGAATAGCAGCATTTGCGAGTGTACGAGAAGATGACAACCACGAGACGCCAGCGGAAAGGCGAAGGAGAGAGGCGGCCTTGGGAGTCGGCGGCCGCTCATCCGAAGAGAGTGACAGTGATGACGACGACACGCCAAGAGTTCCGCCAGAGCGACGAGGCATCAGATTTGCCGAGGGCCCAACAAAACGAGCGTAATTCATCATTTATACGTATAGATACCAATGTTTTTTTTTCTTTCTTTCTTGTTCATTTTTCTCTCCAAAAAAAGCAGCCATGGGTTTTGGTTTGGCCTGCAAAGCTATAGCGATTATAAAGAAAGGAGTAAGACCTTTCACTAGATATGCCTATTAAATTCTCAGGGCAGAGTCTGATGGGCTCAACTTGTGTCTGCCAATTCTACCATGAACGTTGGGTACCTACCTAGGCGAGGTGATGTAAAAATAAACGCGGACTCTCACTAACACCCCAACCACCAGTGAGAGTCCGCGTTTATTTTTACATCACCTCGCTAGGTAGAACGTAGAACTGTGAGTTTAGTACTACATGTATGTAATTAACGGGTTCAGTGATTTCTAACGTACTGTAATTGATTAACCGGATTTTAGATTCGTGATTCAGTTCCAAGGTTCTGTGCACAAGCCACACTTAACACCGCCTAACGCAATAAGGCATAGCTTGACGGTACGTACTAGTATTAGCGCTTGTGAAGTAAAGCACCCATGCCCGGCTTTCCCAGGATTAGACTTAAATGGGGCCTGATGATGAATTTTTTGTGACTTATCTACCCTGTGGTCTGGGTTTCGGGCGACAAATTATAATCTAGTTCCCGATCAAGGTCGCATTATCACCTGTTCGCACAACCACACCATTGTTTAATCCGACCAGCACAAGATTATAGACAACATGGTTCAACTGCAAGAGATTGTCGACGAGCATTTCCAGGAGGGCCAGATCGGCCCAGAGGATGATGATGCCGATTACACAGACACAGGTACGTCATGGGGCGCCCGCCCCGTCTTCCCGGTCTCGGGCTGCTTTCTTTTCCTTAGAGGTTCTCTCTGACGGTTTGGTTTCTTTCTTGAAGATTCCGAGATCTCGGACGAGTCCGAGTACGATCCCACCGACGAGACGCTTGCCGAGCGGTTGTACGCCTTGCGCGACATCGTCCCGCCCCAGACCCGCGGTTACATCTCCAGCACAGTCTCCTCGGCCAGCAACGCCGTGAAGTCGGTCCTCTCGTTCGGCGGCAAGTCGTTATGGGTCATCAGCAGCTCGGCGCTGCTGTTAGGGATCCCGTGGGCGCTCGCCTGGGCTGAGGAGCAGCAGGTGCTCGAGATGGAGAAGGAGATGAAGATGCGCGAGATGGGTGGTGATGTAAGTCATGCTGAAGTCATAAAGCTGTGCTGCTGATGTTGCTGTGCCGTTTCTTTCTAGACCTGCAAGCTGATCGCATATTCACAGCTTCTTACTGCCGGTGCTCCCGATGGCTCCTCGACCGCGCAGCAGATTGGTGCCGCTCTCGGTGCAGGTGCAGAGACCAAAGCAGCTCTATGAGCGCTCAGCTCTGCATAAACTGCTCTGCTCCTCTCATCCACGCCACCGATGCGCCAGCTTGCACGCGACTCTTCGATTCGAGCGCGGTCCACCGCATCGCACCTCACTCCTCATGTACCACCACATTCAGGTAACATCTGCTCTATGCAACGTTATCCTTGACGCGCCCAACAGCACATACCGACCTGTGGATCTGTCTGCGCAATAGCAGAGAGAGACGCCTATCTGCATTTTATGCGCTTTTGTACAGTTGTATTTCCACGGGGCTATAACGGAGGTTGATAACAAGGAAGTCTCATCTCACAACCGGACAGAATGCTTTGCAGTCCTTGTACCATATTTGTTGACGATACGAAACTGCGACTTTGATAGAGGGTGGGGAGGGGGGATCTCGGGGAGCATACACATAGATGGACTGGTATCGTCCATCGTCATGAATTGACTCTGTTCTAATGATTCATTCCCTTGCCTTGATTTCCGTCTAGAGTCTTATCGTCAAGGATTGAAGCACGCCTTTCTTGATACGTGCAAAGTACCAACTGTCTACGAGGCGACGTGTATCAGTATCGAAACCTAACATCTAACCCTCCCGGCTTGCATCAGCACAGAAGTATTAAAATGTGCATTTTTCAACATGTATCACATGATGCGATCATTACTTGCTCGTCTCCCTAAACTACCTGGACGTTGGTAGTAACACCAGTACTCGTCTATCAAGGACCTGGTTGAGTATCGAACTATGTAAACTACAATGCCATCGAATTGTGTTCCTAGCCACAAGTAGCCGGCTATATTCTAAACTGTGTCTCCCTTTAACTCAGAGCTATACCGAAACCCCTCTTTCATCCCTTGACTTATTCAGGATGCCTCGTGGTAATGACATGCTTCTTGTACATTACAGTCTCGCAATAGAACATCGTTGACCGTTGTATGGTGTAAGCTCTCCCGTCAAAAGAGCAGTCCAGATCAAGCACCACAGATAGGTTGACTATTTACGCCTATTCGTTGTCGTTTTATCTCTCGTTCGGTAAACTAAAGAGATCTCGCCTGGCAGTAAGATTCCCATCGTTCTCTACACCAATAGAGTCACGGTGAAAGTACTAGGTGTCAGATAACGCCCATAGATAGAAGACAGGAACTCTCTCACTGTAACACTGTGCTGTCTTCTCCTTGTGTAAATCGTGTAGCCCGTAGTCGCGATCCGAGTAGATAGCTGCATATACAATGTCAAGTTAGCTAAGATTATTCCCTTGCGCTTAAGTAGTAGCTTTGCTCCCAAGCTTCTATTTTGGGACAGTCCTCTTGGTATCTTCCGATGTTTCTTTCTGTCTCAGCTGCTATAGATGGTTCACAGGTTCTAATGTAGTCGACTATCGAATCTTTCTTTTGCTCCTCGCTTGACAAGGCTAGTGGAAAATTGAAGTCTGTTGATCATGATCTAGTAAGTCGTCCCCGCAAGAAGTGTACGTGCGATTGTACTTAACCCCAGACAACAGCAGATCTTATACTGTGAGATGTATACCTGGGTAGATATAAGAACACACAGGTAGTTCCGGCAGCCTGGTTCTAAATGCGGGACAGGCCGGTGCTACCCTAGCTGCGGGGGGTCCTACGAGATCGCCGGGGAGAGAGGGCCTCTGAAACATAGGCCTGCAACCTGGTTTGATACCCAACCCGTTATCATCATACGTACAGCAGCAGTGTATAAACACAGTTTCTCTTTCGAAGACCAGATATTTAACTCTATCAATTAAACTAAGGTATCTACATCTGTAGAAAAGGAAGGTATCCTTACAACCGTCATGGCTCGCAAGAAGGCCCTGCTCATCGGCATCAACTACTTCAACACCGACCACGAGCTCCAGGGCTGCATCAACGACTGCGCCAACGTCCGGGAGTTCCTAGTCAACGACCGAGGGTTCTCGCCCAGCCAGCATGACATGGTCATGATGTCCGACGACCCCGAAAACGAAGGAACGCCCTACTACCCAACCGGCGCGAATATTCTCGCGGCCATCAACTGGCTCGTGACGCGCAACCAGCCGGGCGATATCCTCTGGCTGAGTTATTCTGGACACGGGAGTTCGTCTTTGTAGTCAACTCGCTCGTTATCATGTATCTTTGGTTCTAACATGCCCGCTCAGGCCAAGTGCGGAACGAGGATGGCGATAGGCCCTCTGGGTCAGTAACCGTGAACAGACAGATCGTTCGTCTGTGGACGATTCGCAACTGACATACCACACAGCTTTGATGACACTATCTGCCCTGTCGATTTCCTAGACAACGGGCAGATTACAAGTACGACTGTAAGAGCCATAGTCATTCCCCCACAATGTAAGCTACAGGACAGGCATCAGCTCATCAAGGCGCTTTCTTTGGCTATAAGCTCCATAGGGCCATTGTCTCGCCGATGAACCCGGAGTGCCGTCTGACAATCTTGTTCGATTGCTGTCACTCGGGCTCAGCCTGCGAATTACCTTACGTATACCGTCCTGACGCCGATGGCAACGTGAACCTGGTGGACACGATCAAGCAGGGCGTGCATCTAATCCGGGCGGCCGAGGAGCTCCTTGAAGGCGGGTTTTCCATGTCCGAACTCGACGACGCGAAGATGCTGCTCGGAGGCGCGACTGACTTTTTCCATGGCCTACATCACCGCCGGGACCAAGAACCGGACGACGATGGACTGGTGGCGCAAAACTTCGAGGAGCACTGGGAGACCGAGGGAAAAGACGTCTGGATGTTTTCCGGCTGTGCGGACGATCAGACTTCGGCCGATACGTCTATCGCCGGCGCTCCTACCGGTGCAATGTCTTGGGCGCTCGTAAGAACACTAAGGGAATACCCTGAACAGTCATACATCGAGGTACGTGCAATCAGCTGCCGTCGCAGTTGAACAGTGTTTACTGACGTGACCTTCCTAGGTTCTCCAGAATACACGAGAAGAGCTAGCCCGCAACTACTCGCAGATCCCCCAACTCAGCTGCAGTGGTGAATTTGACCTGGACCAAGTTTTAGTGGTGGGCTACCAACCTGATCCTATTGCCTACTGGTACAGGCTGACGTGAAACATAGTTATGATCTGTCTCGGCTGTGTTGCTGCTAAGACAGCCTGGTTTTGATGATGGAAGGAGTATGCAACTGTCAAAAGACGGTGGATAAGGAGTAGATATGGCCAGTTATGTTTGTGAAATACTTAGTTTACCCCTTGTGTTGCGAGAGCGAGCCTGCGAGTACTAAGTATCAATAATGAGAATATGAGCTACGATAGGACGCCAAGAGAATAGAAGCATATGTGAATTCCGCCAATGGACGATCGATAAGTGCGCAAGTCTCACACCCCGCTCTCAGCCCTGTGAAGGTAAGGGGGTGGTGGTCAGCTGGACAACTGTGACTGAGAGGCGAACACTCCCTCACATAATGATAATCCGCCAAGGTACGCCAAGCCAGGCATACGAACCAACGTGGCGGGAGGTCAGATGATACCCAGTAGTGTAAAAAGAGAAACAACGTTTCCATTCCCGGCTTCACCTGTGGCTATTTCTATAGCTGGTTGGCCGTTTATAGAATCTGGCCTAACGCTAAGGCATAATCACGCGCTTTCGGTTCCTCTATTTTGGGTGGCGGTCATCCCTCGCAGCTGAGGATCGTGGTTGTCTTAGATAGAGAGCAATATCTAGGCATTCGCGAACCACGGTGTGACGGATCAATATGACAGAAGTATGCACCGCAAACTCGCTGGCCTCACTCTTCAGCCCAAAGCCTTGGCGATCTGTTCCTGATCTCTGTGTTGGCAAGGCAGCCTGCAGTTCGCCTTATGAGTACCTAAAAGGGTAATCGACGATATTATAAGGTATGGTCTAGCGGCCTGAAGAGTATTTATAATAAGTCCGGGCTCTTGAGCTCGCGGTGCGTTGAGTATGATCGGGCGCGATTACTTGTAGGTAGCAGGAGCGTCCGGGCAGGCGACGAGGCAGAGAGCTGAAGCTGAATTGCGTGGGATCTGTCTCACACCCTTGCGTCTAAAGGGTGGTTCAGCTGAAGGATTAGTTACCAACTCCAGTAGCTGCGTCTCTGCGTTTGCCTTATTCTTCGCTGGCGTCTTACGCTGGGTTAGGCAGTATAAGTGTGTGACGCTCGCCCCATTGAATTTAGAAAACAGAGTATTGTCGTTTCTGAGAGATGCTTAACCGGTCGCAGATTAATTCCTAAGGACCCGACTCATCGCTGAAAGCATACACCAAGTATATACTTTACTGATAAGCCAGCTCCGAGAAAGTGTCGATGGACGCGCTTATAAGAAAAATCACGGCTTTTGAAGACTACCAGAGTTGGAAGGGACAGTGCGTGATCAAGATCAAAGCGGCGGTTCAGGCCAACGACTCCGTTAACGTGTTTGAGGGTTTCGTCAACCGGGCAGGAAGTGTTCTCCAAAATCCTCTGGCCGCGCCGAAGATCGTCGCCGGAATCGATTACAAGACGTGTCAAAAATACTGTGGCTATAATCAGCTATCGACCATTTTCAGCTTTAAAGTTTTCTCCTCTGGCGCAACGAACTACCTGCTCCCTTGGCTTGCCCTAACTGCCCAGCTGCCGTTTGAGACTGGTGAAAATGAGATTATAGCGAATGTAATGAGCTTCTGCTATGCTGTAGGCAGCCCTATGCTCATCACATACTCCTTAGCGACAACCATTCTTAACCAGCATTGGTTGCGGGGGAAGTTTCTAAAACTCGAGGCTTCGGATCGACCTCTACGCCAGACAAGCAAAGATGTCCGGATATTCCTCCAGGAAAGCCAGCAACTGCCACTGCGCCTATCCCAGGAAAACGGTAGTCTAGCTAGTCTCATTATCTTGCCAGATAATGCCGACTGGTGGGAGAAGCTGAAGAACAGTATCCTCCTTACGCGGCGAGGAGTTACACTGTCGCTCGTTGCACAGATCATAGTCGCAGTTTTATCCTGGATATTAACTGTCATTTCAGCATTTGTGTCCTCTTTGGGCAATCCATCCGAAGCTCTAGCATTGTCCTCAGGCTCCCTTTGGGTTTGGCTTGTAAGTAGCTTCACAAAATATCTTGTCTATTGCACATTCAATGTCATGATAAAATGTGACCTGGAGACCCATGCACCTATCCGATGCTGACAATAGATTACAGATTCCGGTTATATACGGCTGGATTGTCGTCGGAACACAAAGAGAATATGGGACCATTACCAAGGCCCTGAAAAGAGATATGGCGAATATTGTGGACGGCCGTCGCTCAAGTCAGGGCAACTCTGACCCATCTATTGATAGAGGAGAGCGCCGCGATACTGTGATCGATGGATTTGTTGATGCGCCCGCTCGACTATTTCCAGTCGGACAAGGGAATGAGCGTAGACAAGCCAATGGTGAGATAAACAGTGGTGCTGCACCTGACACTGCCCTTCCTCCTCGTCCGCAACTGGCCACTGCTGTTCAAATCGCAGCAGAGCGACAGAAAGCATTCAAGGTTGCACATGAGCGGAAGCTGATGCAGCCACTCACGAGATCACCATCTGCATATGGATTCTTGCATCTTGAACCTTCCTCGAACAACTTGGGTATTCCGAACTGCCTTGGTTTCAGCGTAGCGGGTGACGAGAAGCAAGAGGGTCCGGCATTTAACTATGCACGCATTTTCACTTGGTGGAACATGGCTGATCGCCTTCATCGAGCCCTTGAAACAGCCGACGAAAACATCAACCGGCGTCTAGACTTGGATCTTAAGCCGGTCCCTCGTGATCGGAAGTTCAAGCAGCGTAGTCTCGTGGGGGATGTTCTGGCCGTATCCCGATACTGCGGACTGGCTCAGAATGTGGATAAGACCACGATTGAGCCAGAGCAGATTAATGAATACCCGAGTTGGAACCAACTCGACTCGGCATTCTACCAGCGAATTATTATTGCTGTAGCCATCGCCGTGTATGTACAATGGGGCATCACTACCGCCGCCATCATCATCGCATATTTGACCGAGGTGACAGGCTTAGGCTGTCGGTCGGGAGGGTACATCCTCTATGGTGTGCTTGCCAGCTTAGCATTCATGTTCCTGTTTGCATCATCAATCTTCTCGCATGCTGCCATGTTGCGCCACGAAGTCTCGCACGTCAACGGCATTGATGACCTGTACGGGAGGAGAAGAAGGAAATCAGAACAGGACCAACCCGAGAAACAGAGCGCTACCTCGTCTAGGAGGGAAGACTTCAGTGGTAGCGGTATCCCTAGCCAGAAGCCTACATTCGGTCACAATGTTCTGCGCTTTTGTGCCGTCTCCACGCGGATACTTGGTCGAATTCTCGCGGTCGTCAACACTCTATGGATTATCCTCTCCACCTTGTGGGAGCTTGTCGGCTTCTACAACAACTGCTGGTGCGATAGCACATACCTTGCCAAGGGCGCCCGGGGTTGGGTCTTGTTATTTGTCGAGGCGAGCGAAACGGCCAAGGCTGCCGCAGCACCGTGGGCCGGTAGTGTTTTCCTCAGCGTCTTTGTTAGCGCCACTAGCTGTGGCTTGTTCTGGCTTTACTGTCGTGGGAACCGAGCATGAAATGGTGAATGGATCTCCTGCTTTTACATCTTTTCTTGAGTCTGGTTTTGGTCGGAGCTCGGTGTGATTATACCCATATAGATACCCCTAAATAGGCACATGACATTAGGTGCCGTATTCGTGACACCAAAAGATGCAGTTGAACAGAATGATGATTTAAGGTCATCGCGCAGGGAGTTACATAAGCAGACTCGACTGTTAGCGGCTCTCTGAAGAAATCAGTTACTGAGGGATGAAGATGACTACGTACCTACTGATGAAGCAACAAGAAAAGCGTCATAGGCAAGCCTGCTGTGGGTGTGTGCTCAAGCTATGAAGTTTAGGTAATGGATACAGCGGCGAAGGTAGAGCTTATACCATAGCGCGCCGGGGGGGTTCTGGAGAATGGCTGTAACCAAGGTTAGTGGGTGCCAAGTATTTTCATTGGCTAGCGTAATAGGTACAACGCTTTTATACCTAAAGCCCTTATATTTTTAGAGTCTCTTTTACAGCGAGGCCTCTTATAAGCTGCAACCTCTTTTAAGGTATAACTTTTTTAAGGTATAACTCTTTTAAAGCGTAATATTTTTTTAAGCTGCAACTTATTTTTTAGCACATATATTTATAAGTTAACAGTTATTTAAAAACCTGCGCTGTAAGCTATAGAGCGTATATTTAGCGAAAGCCGCGAAACTTTCCGCTAAAGTTTTAAACTACGAAGCGATTGCGCTAATCCCCCTAGCATTTAAGGTAGTAGTAGTAGTAATAATAATTTAATAAATTAACTATAACGATAATCCTTAGTATACGTGATATAAGCAGTCTAGGTAGCGTAAGTGGTATAGGTGGTATAAGTTATATAGGTGGTGTGGGTAAGTGGCAGGTGGTAGGCGGCACTTGGTAGGCTGGGTGGCAGGTGGCAGGGTAGGCGGTAGGGTGGGTGGCAGAGTGGGCGGCAGGCGGTACAGTTAGTGGCAGGTGCTGTAGCCACTCTGTTGGCAACTCTTTTAAGAGGTGACAACTCTTTTGAGCGGCAACTCTTTTGAGAGACTACTCTTTCGAGCGCTAAATATTATAACCTATTAAAAAAGCTTATAGCCTGTTGAAATGTTGCAATCCTTTTTACCTGAAATAATTTTTAAAAATAAAAATACTCTCTGGAATTATTTTGTAAACCCCCCCTGGCCCGGTACGGTAGGCGGCATTATAGTAAAGCCTACCTATTTAGGCAGTGCCCTAGGTAAGGTACTGAATCGTTGGTCCGTGCGCTACAGAGCTTCCGGCAGCTGCTACCCATCTTGGGGCTAGATATCATTGTCACTGAAAGCAGCACAATGAGACAAACACAACATGACATTTACTTTTAAATGCCTGACCTGAACGCCCCATTCTATTAACCCATTGAAGGGCCACTTCTCTATCGCAAATGACCTCCGGAGCATGACATTAGGTTTATCTATGGAGCCACGTGATATGAGACCTTCGAGAAAAACAGCCGGAGGTCCTATCATCTGAACTCTAATCAGTTAATCTTGCAAATTGAGGCCAGACATCGATACAACCATCTCTGGTGCCGGCGGGTGAAGAATAACGTTTGACTCTCTCCTCAGAATAGTTTTCGTTAAGGATTTTCACGATGAATAGAAAGGAGCAAAACACTCTCATGGGTAAGTCCCTTTCAACACCAATTCTCCCCTTCACAACCCAGCACCTAGTTGAACACATGCACTCATCTGCCTCGACTGCGGAGTTTTGGTGTCCCTAAGGAGAAAGAGACCTGGACTTGATAAAGACTGTCGGCCGGGGTCATGTTGATTTGGGGTGCGCGAGGGTTCATCTTTTTGCGGGGCATGCTTGCTTGTTGCAGCCTGGTCGTCGTCGACAACGAAAGAAAGCTCCGCCAGTTGCTTATAAATTTGGCAAGAGTTTCTCGTGGAATCTCCTACCCTTTCCTCAAACACAGAACGCACAGCACACATTCCTTGCGCACCCACATCGACATTGCAAACCAGGCTGGCAAGGGAGCTTCATCCGAGTACATCAACCTACCTCGACGATGGCTCCTCGGAGAAGTGATGGCAAGACTCCCACTCACAGCAGTGGAGAGAAGACTCTTGTTGCTGGAAGAGATGGCGAGGCTTAGGAAGCTTCTGCCTCATCCCCCAATAAGCCAACTGTTCAGGCCAAGGGCACCCGCAGAAACACCCGCAGAACTAAACCCATTTCCGGCAAAGCACCCAATGGCAAGGACTCTCACCAAGGTCCTGAGAGCAGCAACGCTGCCTTGGCCACGTCTGGTGATCCAGGTCAGAGTCAGGAGGATCTGGTGGAGAGCTTGCTCGAGCTGGATCTCAAAGCCATGTTCAAGGAGACGAAGAGCAACGATGGAGGAGTGATTCATGAGACCTCTACACGCGCCGCTACAAACAAGAAGGCAACCCCTGCTAACGAGCCTACTCTGCTAGACCGGCATAATAGAATCATGGCCGCGATCCTCACGCGCTTCCGCAACATGGTGCTTGCCGCCACCGAGCCACTGCCCACGGCCGGCCCGATTCCGCAGGCATCTCTCAACGCTATGACTATGAGTAACGAAGTTTCTGCCCTGGTTAGTACTCATCCTCTCACATCACTATTTACCTTGTTCGTTTCAGCGTTATCAGCTCTGCATTGCCGCTATATCTGCCCCTCTATCTCTATCTCCTCGCCCCTTCCTTTTCGCCTACCCCTATCACATCATACACGATTCCTGTTAGATCCTCTTCGAGTCCCCCTCACTACCACCTTCTCATTTACCACCTTCTCATTTACCACCTTCTCATTTACCACCTTCTCATTTACCTCCCACATCACCACGCAGATGACTGACTGACTGACAAACCTCCGGGCCGCAGATCAAAGAGATCGAAAACCTCCTAGTTCTAAGTCGCGAGATCAAGCAGCTCTGGATAGCCGGCCCCCTGCGCAAGCCACAGGACGCCGAGGAAAAGAACCTTGACAAAGAGCTCGACGAGAAGGCCGCAAAGGTGTCTAAGCTGTACGACACTCTCGTGCAGCTGCAGAATGAGAACGCCAAGAAGAATGTCGCCCAGCAAGCCCCGCCTGGTGCTGAGGCTCAGCCGAAACAGGAGGGTGGTGGCGACGCACACGACAAGAAAGAGAACGAGAGTCATTTGTCTTAGACATATAATAGGGGTGCTAGTGTGGAGATGGGAGATGGAGGATGATATCATTTGCCTAGGGGGCTAGGACATGTAGACCTGGGACTTTTGAAGCCGAACCTCAGTTCTACGCTTCACCGCATGAACGTCTAGTCATGCAGAGGCTAAGGGACGGTCATCTCACCGACAGCAAGTTAATTGTAAAGCACACTTGAGTGATAGGAGGTCTGCGGAGCATAGAGTGTGCATTCTCGACGACTTGTTACGGCGGTACCACGCTCAAGGCAGTTTATAAAACGTAGCACTACCAAAACCTGGTATCTCCCCTTTAATCATGCGCTATGTGACAAATAAGGTGTCTATATACGCCCTGAAGCACTCTACGTAGCATCGGTAGGGTATGTAATATGAAGAAGGCTGCGAAAATTGATATTCGACAAGCTATCCTAGCCTTCTTCGCCACCAGGATTATCACCCTCGTCGCCAAGCTCAGCTTCTAATTCTTGCGGTACAGATTCGCGTACGCCCTCTCTTTGGTGGACGGATTGTAGATCTGCTGCCGTGGCCCAGAGGAAATAGTCGCTCTTGAAGGAATCTATCTGGTTGAAGAATAGATGGAATCTATTATATTTGTCAGCAGGCCTGTTCAAGCAGGCCCTAAGATAGAAAGAAGAATGCGTATGGAAAAATAACTTACGAATTCTCCTGCTCTTCAAGTTCGAAGATACGGCGGTAAATTTGGTCTTCCTTGAATGCCTGTATCTCCTTCTCATGATTGGAGTAATCCAGTTCTTCTAAATTCAGGTTCTCAGTAGCACGCTTGTTGTACGTGTCGAATACAGGCCGCTCGAGGAGTAATCCTAAACTGGGTGCTTTGGGGATACTAATGCGAACAGGCGAGTAGCTCTCTTCGAAACGAGACCACGGCGTTGCGCATCGCACGGCTAGTACGGCCATGCCGACCATCTTTCTGATTTGATGCATCATAAACGATTGGCCATGAACTTTCAGGGAGAGCCACTGCGTGTCGTTTATCTGGATGGGCTCGCGATTCACAACGAACGACTTGATCGTTCTCTTGGATGACGGGTCTCCGTGGGACTTTTGTATTGTGTAGTTGTGGTAATTCTTGGTGCCGACATACTTATTTAGAGCCTCTTGCAGTTGCTCTAATCGGTCTGGTGTTACTCGATACCGTCTTTTAGCGGTAATATAGGCAGCTTTGATTTCCTTTAAAGCCTTGTCCACTGGACTTAGTTCCTTTGGCTTTTGCTGCTCATTGGATTGAGGCTCAGGTGCCTCATCTGTCGTAGAATTAGCTGCAAGCTCGGTATCGTTTACAGCGGTAGACGTAGTCGCCTCTGCATCGGCAGCTTGCGTATCCTTGACTGGAGCAGCGGCTGTTTCGGTTTCTTCAGTAGTGGCCTCATCCGTGCCATCTATCTTGCTATCGGTCTCAGTCGCGGCTTCTTTGGAGGCGGAGGCTTCTTCCATGTCTCTGTCGGGTGAATGTATTCGCTGTTTCACCGCTTCTAGAGTATTAGGATCGAGCCTGTCCAGTATCGGCTGGATGTAATTCTTATCGACCTCATTCCAGTAGTCCTTGGCATCTCCCATGCGCGTTTTGTAGTCATCCTCAAGACCCTTTTCTTTAATCGACTGCGAAACTTTCCTCCCCAGAAAACTCTCCGGGTGGGGAGGCAACAAGCAGTAACTCGGCATGAGATATTCGTACCACCTCGAATCGCATGACGCATAGCAGCTGAACGCGTTGTTCGTACGTTGGATACCCCAGACTCGGATTTGAGGGGGCAGGTGTTTGTTGATCTTTTCAACTATGTCTGGGTCTTCGATGATTAATTTGAGCGAGACCATGTTTCCAGCGGCGTGTACACCCTTGTCTGTCCTTGCGCACCGCACGAAGCTCGACTTCTTCGGGTCATCTGCATTGGCCTTGGATATGGCCTTGGCAGCAACGAAGGCAGCGAAGAGATCCCCCTCGATCGTTTTCAGGTCGTGGTTAATCTGAAGCCCGTGGTAGCCAGTTCCAGCATATCCTATCAGCACGGCAACTTTGCGCTTCGGACGGCGCTCTTCGGCAGCGATCTCGGCTTCGGGAAACTGAATGCTCATGTAGCTGGGCGTTGGCTTGGCGGCGCCTTCTCCATTGCGGTCGAGTTTCCTACGCTTGCGATCGCGCCAGTCCAACTGCGCGTCTTTCTCGGAGTCTCTGGCGTTGCGTCCTGGTTAGCGGGTATTGGTTTCAGCTTCAAGGACGAGCAGAAGTTGCAGATAAGGAGCCTACTTATTCCCCTCGCGTTCATCGTTTCTTGTTCGTTTACCGCTGTTCCCGCGACCCCCCCTTTTAGCACCGGAGAACCGCCCATTTTGCCTCTGGCCATTTCGACTCCGCGATTTGTTATTATCTGAATCCCCTCGCGCCGCAGCGGCTGGAGTAGATATCGATTCGGTAGAAGGCGTCGCGTTAGCAGGGGGGCTTTCGCGGCTTGGCCGATCGATTGATTCATTCTCTGCTGCCATGTTGACGTATAAGCGCGAAAACAATTTCGCATCGTCAACTGTGAATTGCGTTGCGAGTTGAATGGGGAGCTTGATGGCTCAACCAAGAGCTTGTCGCAAAATCGTCGATCGGTGTTATCGATAAAATTACCTTAGCATAACCCCACCTTCCACATATAGAAGCTACCTAGTAGGTAGGCTAGCAGTCATACGCTATATCAGGAGGTGCTGGCAAGTACGAAGGACAATGTATTTAGACTACCCCTCACATTGACTGCTGGTCACCAGTAACGAACACCCATACAACATCAATAGCACCACCAGAGCCAACAGAGGCATTTACAATCTCTCGCTGCAGTTTCTAATAAGCGAAAAGTATTTAAGCTGGTTTTTGGATGGGCTTGCTCAGGTATCTTCAAGTGAGCTCGATGGTGCAAATCATTTTGTGCAGAGTCATCTCTTGCTGGCACATGCCTGTTCCTAGAATTACATTCTGCTATGTGGAACAGTAGGCTACCAAACGAGCAACAACAATGACAAACAACTCTTGTCGGCAAGGATCTCTAGTGGATGTTCGCCAACTAAATACGATGACAGATGACAGGCTGTGCCGTGGGGGGCTTCGCTGTTGTCCACCAATGTCATTACTTTCGCCAATTATAGAAGCGTTGAGTCACAGTCAAGAGACGCAAACGTGTAACTCAACTCCCCAAAATCACAAGCTTCTATATTCCGGCCAGTTAGGTACTTGTAGGCTGCTACGGTTGCCTTGCCTGAGCTAAGCGTGGACTGTCAAATGACTAGTCCTTCCGGGGAATTGGCCAATCAACTTACACGCTGAAAGCCCCTGGATGCCTTCGGTTCGCCTCACCCCATCTATGACCGTTCAGCTGGCCGGATGGCGAACCCAACCAATAACACAACCTTCGGGGTGACATATATCTGCACATGTAGACTACAAAAGGCAGTGAGTGTTTTGCTTCGGGAGGCCCCTCTGTTGCCGTTTCTGTTCGCCGATATACTCATCGCAACTTGCTACCCCGGTGTCGTTCTTTGACGCAGCAATTTTACACCTTGTCCTAAGGACAATTCGACAGCCAGACTTTAGTCTTCAAATAGCAATTTACGAGCATTTAATATAAAACTCAGATCTCATATCATGATTCTATCACCTCGCCCTACCCACAAACTGCGATGCCTGGCGCCCGGTTCAAGTCCAGCAATAGCTGGCCGGAAATATGGCAAAGGCCTCAAGACTGAGTATTTGCAAGCTTCGCCCTGCGCCCGCAAATTCCATGTGAGTCCGCTCGCGAACTCTATGATGAGGACGACCGCTCACTAAATTCTCTGTCCATAAGCAGCCAAAGCCAAGGCCAACCACCCGCTACCAAAAAGCCAGCACACCTCGCGTAGGCTGGGATCGCGACGAGCGGGAAGACGGCCGCCGCTTATCTTCGGATCCCACCGTCTCCTTGCCCGGCGAGAGACGGCGTCCTACCCCACGTCTCGAGCGACAAGAGGCCTTCCGCGCCCCCCAAGGCTGGGAGAACAACGTTGTCGTCGACGATGCCGCGCTGTATCGCCTAGGCATACTATACGATAGCGACGATGAGAATCCGCACGTGCGCGGGTCCGGCTTTTCCCTCGGTGCTATAGTGCATGCAGAACCCACCTACTCGCTTCGTCCCGCGAAGAGGAGAAAGAGAACCCATGGGCCCCAGTTGAGAGAAGAGGATTTGCACCTTTCGGTCAATCTGCTTTCTACGTACCTCGCCGAGGACGCCACTATCTCGCGATTCCTCGCCTCGATGCGCGGTGAGGAGTCTGATGGGTTCCACAGTGGTAGGCGACGCGAAGGCTCGGCTGGTGTAAAGCGCTCTATCGAGGCCCTCCCTATACTTCAAGAGTGCGTTGAGAGCTCGATACACTCGCTTATACCCACTCCCGCAGCGAGTGATTTCCCTGAGTTAGTTTCTGATACGGAGGAGGAAGGGGGTGAACAGGATGAGAATGGTGGAGACTGGGCGTTGGTTTCGGACCTCAATGCAGATGTTGCTTCGTTGGACACTGATGTTGGTCTTGTTACTGATGATGAAGAGACCGCCAACCCCGTCGACGGTGCCTGGGTCTTTATCGCTGGAGACGACTCATAGCAACGACTCGTAGCAAGTCCGCCTATGAGATGATATCTTTATCCTTTGCCCTGAAAGCCTCGGATCTCGACCCAAATATGAAGTCGCCATATGGCATATGGCGGTTCCATCAGACTGGTCACTTATATCTGGCACTAGGCACGTCTAAGGACGGGGAAGTTCTGGGTGAAATGCGGAAGAAAGAAGAACAATGTTGATAGCAGGTCGTAAGAGGCTGTGTGCTCGCCGCCAGAGAGACTGCTTGAGCTCGCCGCTTACGGCTGCGTGTATACATGGAACTGGGCCCTGTACAGTAGACGTAGTCTCTTCAGCATTAGCGTTAAGCGTCAGCGTTGTTTTTAGCACTTGCGGCGCATTAGATTAATGAGCTGACGTTAGAGTTACCTTCGTTCTCTTCTGTATTTTGAGAATTTTCTTTCATTGCTGGGTATGAGACAGAGATGTTTCCAATCGTTCCCATGCTTTCACTATCGAGTTCCATAGTCCCTAGACGCCCTGAATAACACCGCTGACTAGGAAAATAATAACTTACGTCCTCCTATCGTATTCAGATTTCCCTAACTGCATCATGACAGTCTTACCGGCGACATGAAAACTACCCTAAGGTTATAGGGGCTCCTGAAAAATTCCCAACTCTATTGCTACAACTCTGGAGTACTTCCCATTGCGTCGCCTTTTGGTGGAGTAGAAGTTATTCCCGTATGTTCTTATATGTCCTTCACCGGAGAGGACAATCCAGACCAGCAAGTGTCTTCTCCCACGTTTTGAGATTCTGATCTCAGCAGAACACGGACAGTGACGAGTCAAGCTCATCCCTGCGATAAGAATTGAGTGTTTATATCTTTTCGGCGGTGACATTATTTGCCAGTGCAATGAGCGATGGCCAAGCAGCTTGGAGTTTCTCCTTGATTTCTGCTTTTGGCATAGTCACGCCAGCCATGATCTGGTCATAGGTATGCCCGGTTACTTTCGCAAATGGACTATTGGGGCTGAACATTCGGGGTGTGAGTTCATGAAGATAGAACAGAAAGCCAAAGTAAAGAACCCTAAGCGGCAGGCCACCTCGGGAAAGCTCTTGATACAACTCTTCGTGTGCGGGGTTGCATAGAACATTAATCAAGGTCGAGACGGACCACGCGTTGACTAAGCGGTCTGGATGAAACTCTTGCGGATATAATCCAGGGAGGATTTCAAGATGCAACTTGACCCCTAACCTGAAGGCCTCGTAGAGCATTCCCGACTGGAGATACATAGTGCCAAGACGGCGGCAAAGCTGGGCTACAGGTTGGCTCTATGAGAATTCACGTGTCAGGTTCCGGCGATGAATAGATTCGACGGCATATCTGAGGGGAAACTTTGACGAAGCAGAAAATGAGAGATTGAAGATTGCGTACCGTCCAGCTCCACATCTTTGAACCGATGCACATTTGAATCGCTCCCTTCACGTCGTCTATGCTAGCGCTCTTATTATATAGCACTGCATACGCTTCGGCTTCTAGGGCAGCTACTCGCCTCTGAGCTTCATCATCGCTGCCGGGCACTAAATGCTTCGATAATTCCGATTCGTGCCGGCTAACGAGTTTATCTGCTAGCTTGCGATATTCACTTCCCAAGTCCTCCGGTCGCTGAGGGAACCTTTTCGCTTCTAGCTCAACACCTTTCTCACATTTGGTGCACCGGCAGGTGAAGTAGTAGTATTCTTGCAGGGCCGCCTGTCTCACGCCAAAGGGATGCGTGGGCTCCGTGTAGCTAATGAAGATCTCCTCCCCGGCATTGATCTTCCTAAGAGCTCGAATCTCATGTTGCGGCTGATTGAAGACCAAGCGGGCGTTTGGGTCGCAAGAATGATTTGCACTGGATACCAGCGGATCGAACGCCATACCGAGGGGGACATCATCAAGTACAGATGCCAAAGGCATGGCATTTATCATGATCTAGCCTCGTCAGCGAACTGCCTGTGCTAGAAACTGAGGCGGCACACACATTGGCCACTACTCCACTAGAGATAGTTTGTGGATGGAGTCCCTCGATTTCTGGGTTTCCGCAGTAGAGCAAAGCGGCACGTCCAAGGACGTTGATATCAGTATATTTCTTCTCGTTTTGCCTGCCGAATTCGCTCAAGCTCTTTGAGTCCTTACCCGGCCAAAAACCTAAGATCTTGCGCGTCTGAGCAAACTCATTGTCGGGATCCGCGACTAGTCGACCCAAGACCTTAACGGCGCCGCGAACCTCAGGGGGTAGATCTACTACATCATCTCTGGCAAGGATCTTGCACTCATATTTATGTTCGCGCTTCCAAGCCTTGGACTGGCACACCCTAGAACAATACCCGACTTTGCGGCAGCCGGTGCAGTTTTTAGTCTCGATAGACCCGGAAGGGAGTCCTACCGCTATCGCCATTTTCTTTTCTACGGGATCTGTCGCTCCGCGCTGGAAACACCAAGCACAGGTATCTTGCATTCGCTCAGCCTCGAGTTCAGCCACGAGCGGTCTGTCCACGGCGACGACCACGTCACCCGGAGAGAAGGCGACTCGGGCAAACAGACCCTTACCGGCACCCGGTATCTGGGACTGCTTTACTTCAACACCTTTATTTGCCGACATCTTGGCGTTCCTTGATGGTGATGCTCACTTAGTGTAGCGCGGTGGAGGTTCTGCGTAATGGTGCCCAACGAAAATGTGCGGAGCAGCTAAGCGAGCTGTATCTAGACCCGGTACAAGCATATTATAATGGAAATGAATGATAATATCAACACATTAAGTCCACAACAATTAATCTATACCGACTTTCAACATCAATATAGCCCATGTCTACTCTCGCTAATTCTGGTTGTTACCACACCCTTGGGACCATTTCTAGTCCTTTACCCGGTTCATACTCTGATACCCCAGTCGAGAGATAGAAGCTTTTCGCTCTCCGAAACCACTGATCGGGTTAAGCGCCCCTTTCCACAGGAGTAATGTAGCATGAGGCTCTGCCCAGAAGGCGTTTCTTACCCGGAGATGCATATAAAGCTAGAACGCCATATCTATGTATTCTAATTCAGGTAATATCTTTCATATGTCGACTGAGGTAGATTCACTCCTGTAGATAAAGCACATCGAGGGGTCTAGAGCACCATGATGAACATTAAACCTGTATCGGCCGCATAAGCCAGAAAAAGCAATAATATACGCGTGATAACACCAGAACTTGGGCCAATTTTCCCACATAGTGCAGGGGTAGAACCCGGGCGTATGGGCGGACTCGAGCCGAGACGTGGCATCAGATGCATGATTCATTGGGATGAAGTAAACGCGGCCTATCACCGTTCTGGCGTGCCCTCTCGTGTAACCTCCATTGCAATGTATCTAGCTCTTTTTAGTGTTGGAGCTTGGAGATTACTTCAGCCATCCTCTTCCAACAAAATCTATTACGGTAGATTTTGCGATGACCCCGCAAGGTGGCTTGTTCCCCGCAAAGCGTTATGATAGAGAAGCCGAGGCAAAGAGTCTGGGGTAGACTAGTTTAAAGCGTGGGGGGGAGGATATGCGGTGGAAAAGTTGTCCTATTTGGACTAGTCCTTGGTCTAAGAGACTTCGGAATCAAATATAGGGAACCAAGGCGGATATGCCGAGCCAGGAGACTTTTCCATGTTTCTTGTATGGAGACAACTAGTGTAATAGTAACGCGGTCTAGGCCATGTACCGTTGTTTGGATCCGAGGACCTATATACCTCAGAGAGCGGCGAACTGCTGGCGTGATATTCACACGTAAGCCCTGTTTAGATTAAAACATAAGAGGTCAATACACTTCGGGGAGTCAGCGATGCTTCTTACCGATAAGAGCTAGGAGCTCGAGGACTTTGTCTATAATGAAGCTTCACCTGTGGTATGAAAGTTCATGAAATCCGATGTTGATATATCCCGAATTCTGTTGTGATCGCCACCCCAAACTATTGTATGATTACGTCCTAGTCTGGCATACCGCCCTGTCGAGATGACCTGGTGATTGACCAGCCAGACCTCGCCAAGCTAATGCGGGGAATAATCCTGGTTAGCATGCATTGAGACATCATACAGGAGTGGTCGGTCGAGTAGTAATTGGTGAACGTGGTATCCAGGTAGTGTAGGTAGTGTGATAGCTCCGGGGCATATACTTGACTAGAGCTGAGACGGACAAAAGATGGGCATTTGTCCCCCGTCTATAAGTCAATGAAGAGCCCTTCAATTATTACGTCCTTTCCCTCATGTTATGAGCTTGGTTTCCGACTAAGATCCAATCTTCCCAGCTCATCTCTTTCACCCGGCTCTTTTCACAAACCCTCCTACCTGAGCCATGGATAACGACAGTGACAAAGGCGCCTGCGCCTTCGATCAGATCGAGAAAATCGAAACGGCTCGGCCTGTCTTATCAGATGAGGCAATCGAGTATACGGAGCGCGAAGCGAAGAAAATAATTCACAGAATCGATCGCAGGTTGCTTGTTACCATCGGTTTCATGTATTGCGTTAGTCTAATAGACAGAACGAACATCTCACTTGCCGCCATCGCTGGTCTCGCCCAAGACCTCGTCCTCACTGGCAACCGATATGTGAGATTTATGATACCTTTACTCCCCTTTATCTTTTTATAATGCTAACATTGAGATCCAGTCCATCGTGACTTTAGCTTTCTTCCCTACTTATGTCATCTTCCAACCTACGTCGACTGTGCTTGTCCGCAAGCTCGGGCCCCGCATCCACATATCCTTCATCACAGCCGCCTGGGGAGCTGCGATGTTGGGAATGGGATTCGTTAAAACTTTCGGCGCCATTACAGCTCTGAGAGTGTTAATTGGTGTTTTGGAAGCTGGATTCTTCCCAAGCGCTGTCTACCTGTTGTAAGAACTCCCCCCTGTCCCCGTTCCTAATCCCCGAACTAAACGTTTCTATCTATATACTTGGTATACTGACTGTGCCCGCTGCTAACTTCACCGTAGGTCAACATGGTACACTAGATGTATGTCGGGACTCCAACAACGGAAACTCTAAGACTGCTAACAATGTTACCAGATGAGTTGGGGCGGCGTTACGGGCTCTTCTATCTCATTGGCTCAGTCACTTCCGCCTTTTCTGGCATCATAGCTTTCGGTATCACCCACCTCGAAGGTGCTGGCGGACTGAGAGGCTGGCGATGGATTTTCATAATCGAAGGTACACTGCTCCTCCGGACATCAAGGACTCGAAGCTAATGACTATACAAGGCATTGTCACCATCCTTCTCGGCGTCGCTGGATATTGGCTACTAGTTGACTTTCCGGACTCTAATCGCAAGACTGTGAGCAATTTCAAACCGACTCGTCTTTCGTCAGCTCGTCAGCAAAGGCATTGACTGGTCAACGCTTACTCACTTCTCACATCTACTGCATGGTACGCCGTTTCGGATCCACTGACGATGCATTCTATAGTGGAAGTTCTTGTCTGATAAGGAACGTGCCTGGGTCGTCAACCGCGTCAACGCCGACCGTGGTGATGCCGTAACCCCTAAATTTCATCTTGGTAAATTCCTCGGGGCTGGGCTTGACTGGAGGGTCTGGTATGTTCTAATCACTCGAAAATCGCAGCAGGGACAGAGACTAACATAAGAAAATCCCAGGGCCTACGCTATGATTGCTTTCGGCAGTACGACCATAACCTATGCCTTGGCCTTCTTCCTCCCTATCATCCTCAATGAGAACCTAGGCTTCGATGTTGGCGCTTCTCAAGCCCTTGTCGCTCCACCCTACGCATTTGCCGGCATTTTCATGTACGCCATGGGTTGGTTAGGGGACAGGCTCCGCATGCGCGGACTGATCGTCGTTATTAACATGGTTGTCTGCCTCATTGGACTGCCTATCCTCGGCTGGCACCCTGACCCCAAAGTCCGATACTTCGGTGCATTCTTACTTGTGGCGGGAGCAAACTCCAACATACCGGCGTCCTTAGCATACCAGGCGACTAACATCCGCGGGCAATGGAAGCGTGCTTTTACCAGCGCTACGTGGGTTGGCTTCGGTGGAATCGGGGGCATCGCCGGGAGTTTGGTGTTTAGGTGAGTTAAAGGGGTTGGCTCTGGGTTGTGAATAGCACCGCTAACGGCCTGCAGAACCCAAGATAAACCAGGTTATAGGCCTGGACTCTGGGCTTGCATTGCTGTTTCTTTATTGAACATCATCATTGTCGGTATATGCTCTATATCATACTACATCGACAATAAGAAGGCGGACCGAGGCGAGAAAGAACTTGAAGCTGAGGATGTAAGTGGTCGTCATCGTTAAATTATGTAATACACATACTGACCACAGAACAGGAGGGCTTCCAGCCGGGTTTCCGCTACACATACTAAAGTATACATGGGAAGATATTTTAGAAAATGTTTTATATAAAATACGAAGAGATATGTTTCTTCATATATATATTGAGGCAGACGGATTATTTTGAATCACCTGTAATGCTATGTGTACTTATGCCTTCCTTTACTAGTATCTATTTTCAGATATTATTGCTTCAAGAATGTCAATTCACCTTGAAAGGCTCTTGTCGCTGTGACAATCGCTTCTTCGAGTTCATCATCCAAGTTAACCCCTCCTTCGTCTCGTCTTGCGACTTCGCGGTTCACTTCGTTGTGAACAAGTAGGAAGTCATCGTGGCAGCTTCATTACATTGCTAGTGTATTTTAAGAAGATAGCACGTTGGCTTACATTGACAATTCTAACTTTAACCTTGAGAGACCTTCCGCAAGATGAACGTCAAGGTTTGTACTTGAATTGAAAATTCACTTACTCCATCTAGAGGGATCTTTTTCGTGGATACTTATTGTACGTGCGTAGGGAAGAAAATTCCAAAGTCTTTTCACTGAGGCAAGTATGCAGGGTGCCTACTGAGTACACATTAGCGGGGAATTGCGCTGCGGATAGCCTACCTAGCAGGTACCCTACAGCTGTAGCGTAACTGCCTCAGGTAATGTAAGATGACGTATGCTAAAGGCGCCTTCTTTAGACCTCTCTCTCGATGATGTCTGGGACTTGTCCTACAACTAATCTGCCCTTTTACTTCGTAACCCTGGTTAAAAGCTCTCTTTTTCACGTGGAAGACACCATGGCCTCGGTATTCCAACAGGCTGGTGACGTCCTCCGGGGCAAGTCGAAGAACACAAATGATCATGAGGAAGGTGCATCACTAACCATGATACTGGAGACGGCCGATGACCGAGGGGCCTTCACCTTACTAGTATGTGACATCACGAACCTCATGAGAGCCCGACTAGTCGACGCGTTCGATGCCAGTGAAAGAAACCAGAATGAGGTGAAAGAGGCAGATGAAGATAGGACCGATGCCAATACAAAGCAACACGCGCAAGAAACCCTCGAGAAAGAGAAAGCTGAGGTCTCCAAACAAGAGGACGAACTTAACGAGACAACGGCAGAGCTCAAAAACGCTGCACTCAGCTTCTTCGATGACTGGCGCGACAGCGTGATTCTCCGGGTTGGCGAAGCAGTCAACTCCAGGAAACAAGCCCAAGAGCAATCTCAACACTCCAAGCCAGAAACCTCTACATCACACAGTACACCATCATCTGTTGGATTGGAGACTGACGAGAACGACGCCAAGGTCGACGAAGTGCTAAGAAACATATACACTCCGGTGAAGACACCATTACGAACACTAGATCAGTCCAAGAGGACATTGCTCCTGCACTCGATGCTACTTTTGCTTTTGAGTCTAGAGCACTACAATGCCTATTCACGTACACTACTTCTGTATTGTATGACATCGTTAGGCTTGTCGGTCAAGGTCCTGTCGGAAGACGAGAAGCAGGTCGCGAAAGGCCTTTTAGCAGCAGCAAAGGAGATGTCAGCAGACGAGGAAACAAAGAAGAGAGCCGAGGATAATAGCGTGGCTCGGAAATGGAAGATGGGAGCGGCCGGAATTGCTGGTGCTGCTCTTATCGGCATTACCGGCGGTCTGGCGGCGCCACTTCTCGCCGCCGGGATAGGAACTGTGCTAGGTGGTATCGGTCTCGGGGCTACTGCGACTGCAGGACTCTTGGGGTCGTTAGCTGGGAGCAGCGTGCTTGTTGGTGGTTTGTTCGGAGCATATGGCGCCCGTATGTCGACACAAGCTATGGAAAAATACACAAGAGATGTTCAGGACTTCGCTTTTATCCCCATTCACAAACCAGGCAAGGATATAGCCGGCCTTCATCGCCTTCGAGTTGGGGTTGGAGTATCTGGCTGGCTGAGAGATGTAGACGAGGTGGCTTCGCCGTGGAATATCCTAGGCGACGGCCTGGAAACCTTCGCTTTACGCTTCGAGGTTGAAGCATTACAGAGCCTCGGCAACTCCCTAAGGACACTTATTACCTCCTTAGCTTGGAAGTTTGCAAAGAGCGAGGTCATTAAACGGACCGTATTTGCAGCCTTGATGGCAGGCCTCTGGCCAATATCGTTGACAAATGCCGGCCGCATTATCGATAATCCCTGGAGTATAGCTAGCCAGCGAGCGCAGAAAGCAGGTGAAGTCTTAGCCGATGCTTTGATCAACAAAGCGCAAGGCGAGAGGCCAGTGACTCTGGTCGGCTACTCTTTAGGCGCCAGAGTTGTCTATGTATGTTTACAAGAACTTGCCAAGAGAAAGGCTTTCGGTCTCGTTGAGAATGCGGTACTTCTGGGAGCACCGACTCCGAGTAGTTCGGCACAATGGCGGAGGATACGGTCTGTGGTAACTGGTAGAGTGGTCAATGCCTACAGTGCCAGAGACTACATTCTCGCCTTTCTCTACCGAACGAGCAACATTCAGTTCGGCGTGGCCGGACTTCAGCCAATCCTCGCTGTAAAGGGAATAGAGAACATCGACGTCAGTGACCTAGTCGAAGGTCACACACTTTACCGACATGCAGCTGGGCCCATTCTCGGACGGCTTGGCTTCGAGGATGTCGATTTCAACGAGCTCGCCCGAGAGGAGCAGAAGCTCAAAGAGCAGGAGAAAGAGGAGAGACAGAAGCGTGAAGAGGCTGGTAGCATATACCAGCCAGATGGCGACGAAAAGGCGATCTTAGATGCAAGCAATGATGAGGTGAAGAAACTCGAGCAAGGAATCGAACAGGCAAGGCTCAACGCACCAAACGCCGAACAACAACGGTCTACGGAATGAAAAGGGGTAATCGTGGGGAACACCGAAATGTGGCAGTATGCAGTCAGTAATATAATGAAGCAATGATTGAAAATTACTTCGCTGATTAACTTTTCTTCGTGTTGCTTTAGGCTCAGTGTGCCAATGCCCATGAAAACGGGGCAGTAATCAAGGGTGCTACACAGTAGGATTAGTGGATTGGGAGTACTCTGAGTGGAGGGTTTGAGCTACCACGTCACTTTCCTGTCAAGCTGTCATTCATAGTTTCTCTTTGCCGCGATAATTAAGCAATGCCGAGTGGAAATCTGAGAACTGGCATGGTTGATTTATCATCGTACTCTTTCTCTATAACTCATTACAGCCTTGAGCCACTTTTAAGATCACTACACGAACTTACAAACATGGCCGACTCAACCATCTCTGGGGATAAATTGTAAGTGACGATCTATGAACTTGGGCGCGGTGATCCCTGCTGAAACCGCCACAAGCTGCTCCATGGACGCCTGCCACCACATCTTGCTGCTGAACTGGCCAGTTCATCTCAGGGCTCCCTCATTCGTTGTCGCCGGCTCTCTCCATTCAACATCACCAAACCGAACATTTTCAGTCTAACATTATTGACCCAATGCGATTTCGTCCCACGGCTTCAATTAGCTTACCGTCAACGTCTTCGCTGGCTTGTACAGTGTGGCCTGATTAAACTCCTGCCGGCCAGGTAGTCAATTAGGATAATCAATTATCACTACAAGCGAGAGTGTTATTACGGTACCTGACGTCACTTCCTGCCACGATGCCGTCGCCAATGTTGAAAGCCACCCGTAAGCCCTCGAGCTCATTGCCTTATTGCTCTGGCTATTTCCAAGAGCGGCAGGACCTCTTTTTTGAGCCAGGAGCATTTCTCGTCGGCCTCCCACGGCCCTCAAGCATTCACCGAGCATGCTGGAAATGAGCGATAGCTAATTCCACTATGTTGCAGTGGCGTCCACCGCTCTCTCGAGCGTGTCGAATATCCTCGCCCAGATCCTCGAGGCTTACCGCGACGGGCGCCCTTTTGCCTTCGACATCGCGCTGTTCCTGCGCTTCGTGACTGTGGCTTTCTTGACCGCGCCGCCCAACTACATGTGGCAGCAGCTGCTCGAGCGCACGTTTCCGGCATATGAGCGCAAGCGGCCCAATGCCGGCGCTGGCGGCGGCGACAGCCCGCGCGACCTCGAGAAGCAGATGACGGAGGCGTCGCCGCCTGAAGCGGGCGCCGGACCCGAGCCGAAGCCGAAGCTCAACCTCAAGAACACCTTCACCAAGTGGTTCATCGACTGCATCACGCTCGGCGCCATCTTCAACACGGTCGCCTTCTTTATTCTCATGGGCATGCTGAAGAGGCAGCCTGTTGCCGTCATCGGCCACAATATCCGCTACGAGACGATCCCTGTCATCGTCGCCGGCTATAAGATCTGGCCCTTTGCTTCCATCGTCAGCTTCAGCTGTATACCTGTCGAGCGCAGGATCGTGTTCCTCAACTTTGTTGGGCTGCTTTGGGGTATCTACATGAGCTTGGTTGCGTCGGCGATTTAAGGGTTGTCTATCGTACGGCTTGTAGGAAGGACTCTGACTTTTATACACTCAGAGCAGTCGCACTTCACTGCTGATAAGACAAGTCGCTAGTAATATGTATTACTTAGCCACCGAATATCCCTCGATGGTACTGTGAGGTTCGGTCTATCGATTTAATCTGGTTGACTCACGTTCTAGCCACATGACTAAACTCACTGTGTGAACGGTCAGCTCTTTCGGCCTGCAAGATCAATACGCCTTAGACTTGCGTTCTCTCGAGCCTGGCCAAGCCGCTATTTTGGATGGACGGGTCTTGCGATGCGCGGAAGGTACGGGGTAGTCTATAGTAGTAGATTCGTCACGATGGAGGTCTGTTAATTCACTCTACACTTCTACAACATCACTATCCACTTTACAACCCAACAACCGAAGAAGCCCGTATTAGGATATCTGCTGCTATACCACGACACCTGGGATGCAGTCAACTCTGCATATCTCATCAGAGGTGCCTGAAAACCCTTTTAAAGCCCCAAGACTAGGTCTATCGCGAATGCCCTCGGACAATATGTCTGCGCAGGCTTTCTCAAGGTCTTCCGATTTGTATTCGTAAGAATTTTTCGGAAGGTGACCCTGCGCCGCAGAGACTCGGTAATTAGCCCAAAGGTGACATGAGCTAATTGAGTCTTCTGAAGTTGTATCGCTATACGAAAACTCGGGGAAATCATCACTTGCAGTGCTTATGGGACTGCAAGGCTCCTCGACTTGTCCGGTAATCAGGCCTGGTTCTTCAATGCCCCACGATTCCCACCAATCGACGATATCTTGGACTTCGTCAACCTCCTGTTCCCGCTGGCTTTCGTAATAATTGCCGGAAAGCCAGTCGCGAGCTGTCCTGGCCAGAACGGTCTCATATTCCGGACAATCTTCATCCACGTATATATCGAGCTCTTCTCCAGGTACGAGGTCCAATTTGTTTAGTCGGATAGGCCCATGTTGGTATGCGATGGTCGGAGCGTACGCCGTTGATTGTAGATATACGTACTTAGGGTCCGAAATACTGTCAACTTCTCCTGCGACGTCTGATGAAGTCTCTGAGATCGGCTCTAGAGATGCACGCAGTCTCCGTGTAGTCACGGGTAAAGGTCGTCTCTTCGCGTGCACGGGATAATACCCAAGTGTACGGCCGCTGACTCCGGTTGGCCGTCGCACTTCCGGTAGACGTTTGATGTCAGTACCGTCCTGATGTGCTGGCTGGACGATCTCTTCGATTTTGGTGCTAAACGTTGCTGATAACCTATCGTATACGGACCTTGATCGCCGAGGCTTTGTGTCGTGTGGACGGCACGAGCTGCTTAAGACTCTAAGACTTGCGCTCAGACTTCTTTTGATAGCAGGGGCTTGACGCTGCTCGGCAATAGACGCTCTGGAAGAGGCAATCGCCGCCCCCAACCGCTGCTGTGACTTTCTCGTGGGCCACCTCTGTGGCACTCTTATATCGGGCTCATGTTTCGCGTTCCTTCTGCGAGAATTGAAAACCTCGATTGTCTCTATAGAAGGACTACTGGTTTCGAGATTGGAGATGAGATCTTCGGCTCGCATCATATACACATATGGCTCCGGGTTTGAGACAGCGATAACCATGCCACACAATTCTGTGCCTCTAGCGACCCAGCATCCGGATACTCCGCGTGCTGCTCACTGTTAGTACATGTTCCACACAAGTTTCGAGGTACATACCAACGGGAGCGGCTGTCTTAAGCTTCCGAAGCGTGAACATCCTACCGCCCATGGCAAGACATGTAGACCCAGGTAGCAGATAGCCATCAAGAGGCGAATTTGCTTGGCAAATAATGCTGACTTCGCCTTTACTGAGATCTTTATTGCTCATATGCGTTGCGACATCGATAAATTCTCCCGACGACGCTCTTCTCGGGCGATACTTGTTGTTCCATGACAAAGGACGAGTCTCTTGTGGACAGTCTAGCTGTATCATTGCATGGTCTGTTTCAGTTCCACTATCTTGTAGCTCCAGCTCGTTGTCAGTCGTCACAGTGGCTCCAAGAAAGCTGAGCAGTCCGTGATGAGTGACGTTTCGCCAGCGCGGTACGAGTTGAGGATCTCGATATCCTTCACCGAATTCGCTGTCGTCCAATGGCAACGAGGAGTTTCTCTCACGAACGGCTGCAAGCTCAGCAGACTGTTCTTCTTTGTCGTTGTACGTTATGTCACGGTCGTGGTCATCTTCGTTACCGTCATCCGTGCTTTCAACGCTCTGGCAATCCCATGTGGTCACGGAGTTCCTCTTTCGAAGCTGTCTGTGCCACCACTACAACACTCTCGGTCAGTATTTATGAACTCGAGCGCATTCTTAATTTCTTGTGAGGCAAGATGGCTCTCGAGATGCGGAAATACATAAAGGGCGTTAAAGAGCATATAGAGCTGATAAGAACTTACAGGGTGATCCAGCATTCCATGAGCGGTTGAGACACCAAACTGGGAGGACCTGAGAGTATTAGTGGCCATAACGAGGCCACCAACTCGGCTGAAGTTATGCGAGTAGGTGTCGCCATCCTTTATAGTCATACAGCAGAGCAGTCCGCATGACGTATGATCTGTGACCGAGTCTTCGACATGGATATAAAGCATGATACCATCTCCAAGGTCACATCCATCAGTCAAGTCCAACTTTTGCATATCTATCTTTCCTTCTGCTGTCGATGGGATTGCGACACGGCCCTCATGAATCTCCACTGGCAGCGTCGGCCATGTTATCTCTTCCATCGCAGCACTGATCTCCTTGCATGCCCAGGTACTTCCACAAACGAGCCATATGCTGGGCCCTATGGAAACCTGATGAGCGTCGCGCGTCGCGCGACCTGACATTCGCAGCTCAAACGAGACGTCATACTCATGGTGTCCCGAAGAGATACATAGCGCGCTCCTGCGCCGCTTTGACTCCCGATCGACACCTTTACGATATATCTCCATGACCACTTCGCCCAGATCTGTCTTGAGCCTGTCCAAGTCAGTTGTCTCCCACTGCTCCAACACATCCAGAGGTATTTCCACGTCATCGCGAGCCACATAGACGATCTGATTGTTCTTCAGGCGTTTATACAGTTTGACGAATGGACTGTCAACGGAGCATGTTACTCCACAAGCTGTGAGAACACCCGATATTGACGTCGCATCTGTGCCGGCGCTGAACACCGATGGGTAGGAGTTCCTGCTGAAAAGAGAGGCCGAGGTGAGCGAATCTTGAGAAGCCGACTGGAGTGAGGGGGCCTGGCTGGGGGACGAGGGAGTATTGCTAAGTTCGCTCCTGAATCGCGAGAGTAGATGTCTGCTTCGGGTTGCCGAATTGACAACATTGTGCTCTGCTTCGGATGTGCTCGATAAAGCACTTTCGCCAGGCGTCCCACTGCCATTCTGCCGTTTCCATGAATTCACATGCTTTTGGAATTTGTTCCTCCAGGTCCGCGATGATGGTAAAGCTTGGGCTGCAGGGGTGTCTGCTCCCGCATTGGAGCTACTCATAGCGACTGTGGAGAGAGCTGGCCCTGGCCCTATTGGCGCCATGTTCAAGCTACAGTTCTTAAGCGTACCATTTTCAATATTTCATTCGCGAAACTTATGAATTCATGTTTCCAAGATATTCCAATCTTCGTTGATAGTGGTTCACCAAACTTAGGCAACCAGCTGAGTGAAGGAAGCGGGGTTACGAGAGGCAACCCGTGGACCAGGGGCTATGCTAATGTTGCATCGATCCTGAAATGATACTCAGATTAGATACGAGCTGTGAATGCTGTATTCGCTTCAAACTTGCCAGGATGGCGCTCAGCCACAGTCTATTGGCGATCGACATGAGGATCTACTCACGGCTTCTTCCTGGCCCTTAAGGTATACCACTTCGTCACTCTATTAATCGGAATATGCGATACCATGCTGAGCGAAGACTTCGTTCAGGTGTGCCGTTCAATATGGCCCAATTTGATCAAGGAAGAATATCTCCACAGTACCTATACGGCTGTCTTGAGCTATTTCGACACTCAAGCAAAGAATATCGGCAATCGCGGCGACAGCATCAATTCGTCAATCATCTCATTAGTTATACATGTATTGATATCGAATGACGATGCACTATTCACAAGGAGTAATTGCATCGCTGCGACCAGAGCTCAACTCCCCAGCTCAACACCTGAAACACTGATTATGAGCTATGGCGAACGAGCGCTTCGATTGATGCTGAATTTGGATATTCGGATTGGATCTAGGCGAGATTCCATTTCCCGAATCGGATCCTCTACCATTGACTGGGGAGACAATAATTCGCTTCGCGAAACAATCGAAAACCACTTCGTCGGCGACGGCCGTGATACACTCACAGGGCGGATTGATCCATCCCTATCACTAGCCTACCTCTGTACTCAAAAAGGTTTCAGAGTATTCTGGACGTCAAACCTCAGCGAACATCTACATATCAGCTGGAAATCCAAGATCGTCACGATCTACGAGCACAAGGTATTCCTCTGGAACCACCTCCGCAACTCGACGGCCCCAATCATCCCACGATCAATCCTAGAAGAGGCCATCGACACCCTCAACCTACTCTTTCCCCTCAACGACCGCCTAACAGCGAGATTCTTGGCCCAAAATGGCAAAGACTTCCAGCGTCTTGGCTATTGCTCTAGGCCCAGGGATCTATGTCTGGATTTAGGGAAATTCAATATTTGGAGAGACCGTATTGCTGAGCTGGTCGAAATAATGAACGAAGAGCCAAAGGGTCTTAAGCAGTTGGCCTTGGAGCAAGACGGAAGAAATTTCTTGCCTTTCGTTACTTTTTGGGTCGCGATCGCTGTTGCGTTGCTGTCGCTTTTGAACCTTCCGTTTGCGATCGTTTCGATGAATTATACCGTCAAGCAGTATAATCTTGCTCTTGCACAGGCGGTAGGTTATGCTCAAGAGTCGTCAAAATGAAACTTGGAGGTTACTAACTCGTGATGGTGAAGTGCGCGGAGCCAAACGCCCAAGCCACATTGCCGCAGTACTGCTTTCCAGGGTGATATAATGGGGGAATTGGTTGGCATACCAAACGTCTACTATCTTTTCCCAGAGACATTACTCAAACTATTGTGTAAGCTTTGAGCAAGATGGCTAATCCATTCTCATCGTGATGTAATGCATTTGAAAAAGTCATTTCCCAGCTGTGACTGGGTGTTAGGCCATAGCTGACATCGCTCACTAGATGTTAAATCTCATCGATTTCGGCAATAGAACTAGACTATTGAGAGCTGAAGGACCTCTCGACTTTAGAGAGTCAAGTATAGAATCGCATGTTGCATGCTACGAATTACATTAATGATGGATTACCATTTAGAGCCCTCGTCTCTCTATACACTGTTGCTTTCTGCTTCAATCCAGGCTACAAAATAGTCCTCGGTTCTCATGTTCATTCCTCCTTTGGTCCATTTCCGGTGGATTTGGAGCCCGCCTTCTCTTTGGGACCGATGAATTCCGCCATGGCAACAGATCCTTTCTGCGACTTGCCACGTGCATGAAGCTCCCACAATCTCAAAGCAGTGATGAGCACCATGAGAGTCCAGCGCTCTCCCAACTTGCCCGAAAGCCCAGCTCCCACGAGCTTGAGGTCGAAAGGGTGCTTGGGGCTTGTCAGGAATCGGCGCCACTCGAGTATCGCAAGGACTCCATCCTCAGATGGGACCGCCGAAGATGTAGAGGCACCCTGGCTGCTGCTCTCACCGCTTGATGCGTTCAGTTCGTTATTAGACGACGAGAAGAGAAGCTTGAATCCGCCGTGCTCCGCATCTTCGCCTCGCTCAGTCTTGTTGATCGCCTTCCACACGAATTCCTGGCGGTGCAAGTCCAGACCGGTGCCGACCTCAATGGAGAACCGAAAGCCAACATGTTTGTCCGGCGTAATGTAGGCACGCATCATCTCCTTCGTCAATTCACCCGTTTTGAGAGCGGGCAGATAGATGCGGCTATTGTTGTTCACTGGTATGCTGCGGAAAAGGCTGGAATCATCGCCGATGGCAGCGAGGAGGGGGTGGCTGGTTGTAGGTCCGTTGTATAGATACAAGCCTTGCTTTTCGTAGAGAGGTTTCTTCAAGCTGTATCCGCTGTGCAGTTTCACAGCGAAAAGACGATCTTGTTGATTGTCACCGCATACGTGGAATGTGTAGAGACCCGCTATGTTCCACTGGTAATAGACTTTCATGACCGGCGGAAAAGGCAAGTATGTGAGCGGCTTGGGCGAGTCGGAGACAGATGATCGCTCATCTGAGTCCTCAGCTTTGCCCTTATCCATCACGGGGAAGGTCTCGTGTAGACCTGTGGGAGCTGTGGTGTTTAGCGCACGGAAATAGGAATGGTAGTGAAAGAGATTGCATATGACGAACAGGATAGACGCAATTTGGTAACTGACAGTGTAGGCGGTTGCAGTAGTTGTTATTGTTACTGCTATGACGATGATGGTAGTAGTAGTGGTGATAGCAATGGGAGCGGTAATGGTGTTTGGTGATGCAGCTAAGTACCAGGTCGGTAGGTACATGTAGGTTACGTCGAGATCCGTGGGTTTTGTTTGCTTCATGTACCTAAGTACCTGCTTAAGGTAGGACCAACGAGATAAAGTGAATAAACGAAAACAAACATATTCCTCGCTCTCTCTTCAGAGCGAGGCTCGCGCAAATTATGTAACAAACATGCAAAAGCTACGGCCACTGTTGGTTTTTGCCGTTGATGGAAGGAGTAAAACATTGTTGGTTCTGTGGCATCAGCACGTGCCATTCTATAGATAGCATAACCCTTACCAACTCCAGTCAAGTTATTCTGAGCTCTGTTCTTAGGGCATAGCCACGCGTTGGATCGTCGGCGAACGGCTTGATGCAAAGCCACCAACAACTCTTTACTACTGTCTTCTCATTCCTGTTTTTCCCTGTAGCTAAAGTATGATGCCAATGGTCTTGGCAACATTATCTACTCGTAAACACGACAGGTGAGGCCGTTGTTCGTCATTAGATCCCATCAACAAGATAATAACACGGGACGCCGACGGTCAGTCTAGAACAACACCAAAGGATGCGAGGATTTCGCATCTTGTGAACTTCAGTGAAATTCTCGGAGAATATCCCATGCCCGACGCGACCTGTCGATCAACTAGTAATCGGCACAGAATTAATGACCTTATGGGAACATAGATTTTGGGCTTTGCACAGGGTACAGCGGCACAGCATTGCATGTTACTCTAAATCCTACCAGCAGGGCAAAAGTCACGGCTACAATTGGGAGATACCAAGGCAATACTCCGGACTGCTAACGCCTGGAGACGATCCAGCTCCAGCCATCAATTTGAAAACGATTTGTCGTTGATTTTATTCTCATCCTTGTCATGAGAGACCGTAAAGATGAAGGTTACTCTGATCCTATACTATGAGGCTATAGATCAAGGTGTATTGCCAATGGGGAGCGAGGCAGAAGAACACAGCAAGCACCCACATATAGCCAAGCCATCGTTTCCAGGTAGCTGCGAGACCAGAGCATGGAGTTCTATCTAAAAGCGTGTTTGCCACACGTTTCGACGAGGTAAATGGAGAAATTAGCGAGAAAAAAACACAGCTCAGATACTGCGTTCCCACTTCCCATCGTGATCAAGTTTATAGCTACATGACAAATGGCCGACAGCAGGAACATCCAGAATGCTCGGAATATCTTGTACGGAAAGCTTGCATGAGATATAGCGTGGGTTCCTTTCCCCTGTTGTGTGTAGTGTGTAAATTCGAGGGATAACGAAGGAGGGCAGAAGGAGCTGATATTTACAGTATCTTGGAAACCGGTTTCAGGAATTTGGATCTGAAGTGCAAACTATCAGTAGTGGCCAAGTGCTCAAGACTAGAGAGTCTCCTGGGATTCGTCGTATCCTCTCATCTTGCCATCTACACGGCACACTCTGGTCTCAATTGCAAACTGCAGTCACCACGCTTCATCACAGTCAAACACATAAACAGCCATATACAATTTCCTCAACAATGGCGATGTCCCGAAAATGAGACTGGAGAGACAGGGCGTTGGCCTCTGTAACGTGCCAAAATACAATTTCGTCTAATCTCGCGAACAGGTGGCCACGATCACAGTTGGGACCTCGCTTCCTGCAGCTAGAGATATATAGACTTATTCATATATATTCATCATCATATAGCTCCATGAGTGATCTAACATTGCCGCAGAGGCCCAGTTTGACAACATCCCGACGGCCTGGATTAATCTCGCTTCTGTTTGGACGGGAACTCGCCCCTGTGGCTTGGTGTGCCTTCACTACTCCGGCCTGACTGATGGCCAACTTGTCTAGTGCACTCTCCTCGTCCTAGGGGAAATTGGTTGCGCTTTTGTCTGCTGCATCGCCGTTGGAGGCGTACCTATCATGGACACTTGTACCTAGTAATGCTGGACGTTAGCTGAGGATTGTTGACTTTGCTCACTTCCCCTTTCAGACCTTCCTTCGTTGATAGGTCGAGATTTTAGTAGTTTCTCTCAGTATACAATGTTGACAGCTCTCAATTATCAAACTTTGTGATCTTCCCTGTAAGGCATCACCAAGATATTGTCTTAGTACCGGGCAGTAATCGGAGAAACTAGCGTCACTGCAGGGACCAATGATTGTGTGGGGCCCCGCATAATATGCACCGATCAACTGTGAAATCAGCCCATGGTCAAGACCACGGCAGTCACTTCCAACTTGATAGAATCTGCATGCCCGTTTCATATGCGAAGATATTCAACGAAAAGGAATCAGTTCTACTTGTATCGTACTAGGCTAAGGCGTATCATTGTGACCAAGGCATGAACTGAGAATGATAACAACTCATGGCAATTACGAAAGAAAGAACATACCCCAAGTCTACGCTTGCATTTTTGGGAAGGGGTCACTAAACAGGTCCGGATATCTCCAGGGCTGCCTGGTTACTGCCTAGTTTGTATTGTAAACTGCGGGGCTCATTGACTGCCGCAACCGGCCCGCTCCGGCATCTTCCCCGGCTGTAGCTGCTTCTTAAATAGTCTAGATTGGCGAAGGGAAGGCGCTGGGGAAGGATATCGCATTGAAACACCTCCAGGTACTCATTCTTCCCTCCCGATCTATCGTTTCCGGTCTATCTTCTTTCCCACACTAACAAACAATTCTAGATAATATCCGCATCTTCTCTACTCATTTGTACCAACATGGGCGCTGATTGTTGTGGTGGCACGAATCCGCTCCCAGCTCTGGAAGCGGATCGAGACTCGTGCAAAGATTCGCCTGTCGATGGCTGCAATAAGGACATTAATTGCTGCACCGCGGATAACGAAAAGTGTAACGGTAGGAGTCTCTCCAGCCAATACCGTTCGTCATAGTCCTATACTAAGCGCAGCTTTTGGTCTAGAGGAATGTCTCCTGTCTGTTGCTGCTACACTATGCGCCGAACAAGTGGGTGATCACACAGAAGGTCACCGTGGCTGTAGGTCTACATTGCGTGTTGCAAAGCCACCGTTTTGTGTGATGTCCTGGCTGTTAACATATATCCAAGGTGATGCTGCCGGTCGCTGTGATAAGCAACAAGATTCTGCTTGTGATGCCCATCTCCAGATGGCTTTCGAGCAGTACCAATCTTTCTTGGATAATGTCCGATGTATCTGTCGCAGCATGATTGAGCGCGGATTCAAGTCCTGCTGCAAGCCTTCCGAGACTGAGGACAATGCGCAAATGGTAGATCAAGCCTCTCCAGGCTTGAGCGGTTGTAAAGCAAAAGGGGAGAATTGCTGCCGGCCTGCTGCTAAGCCCACAACTAGTGGAAAGACCGGCTGCTGCTCCGCCAGTGCATCCCAAACTCAGCGTCAGTGTCGCACTAACAACCAGGAGCACGAGGGCCCTGGCATTAATGATGCACAGTCCGATAACTGTTGCAGCCGCAAGAAGCGGACCGACAATTGCTGTAACTCCAAGACGCCATCAGAGGATCTTGGTGTTCAACAAAAGCTTGACAACTGCTGCAGGACCAAGCAGGACTCTAGTGACAGCTGTAATGGTAAGAACACCACCGGTGGCTTGTGTGGCAGTGAACAAATATCCAGCTGCTCTATTGACGGCATCCTACCCGCGGGCTGTCGTGACGAGTGCTGTGAAAGTAAGACCGACCGCCTACCTGATCCTTGTTGCACCATGGAGAAGCAGTACCAACTTGCAAAAGAGCAAGATAACGAGGAGATCAAGGTAATAGACCTTGAGAAATGTAGCGGCGAGGCAATCCGAATTGGTGTTTCTGGCATGACTTGCAATGGTTGTAGCGAAAACCTGGCACGAAACCTGGCGGCGAACGGTGCTCGTAATAGTAAGTAAATATGAAAACATCTCCCTTCTTCAGCACCCGTTGGTGGCTATCATTCCTGGTTTGTCTTGATATAAGACTTGGAGGACTTGCACGTAGCAAGACTCTATACATTTAATCTAGCCAGAGAGGTACTGATGTTGTAATCTAGTCCGCGTTAACTACCTACAAGGTCACGCCGACTTTACTTTGGACGCTGCCTCGGAATTAGAATCACTCCTAGTCAAGACGCGAGAAGCCACTGGCTTTCAGATTACTATGATGAGTGGTGATGAGTCCATTACTGTCTTAACTCCCAGCTCGGAAGCCTCCACAGCTCTCGCTCAAATTGATTTCGCAGGAGTTAAGGACATAGTGATTCTCAACAAAAGGACTGTCCGCATTCAATATAACCCCTCAACCATAGGAGCGCGAGAACTCTTCCACGAGATTGGGCACTTGTCGGTCGTTCTTGCGCCTCCTCAGAATGACCAACAGCTTGCTTCGGGGCGTAAGCGATTTATCACTCTTCTGTGTCAAACCACTGCATCATTTCTATTTACTATTCCCGTCCTGGTCCTTGCCTGGGGCGAGACGCATGTCAACGAAAAGACGAAGGCTATAATCTCACTAGTCCTGGGTAGTTTGGTTCAGTCTTTGGCTGTGCCCGTTTTCTACAAGCCAGCGCTTCAGTCCTTGTTTCGACACGGGGTGCTCGAACTCGATATGCTGGTCGTGGTTGCCATCACGGCTGCATACGTTTACTCTATCGTGGCTTTTGCGTATCTCATGTCGGGCAGACCTCTAGAAACGGCTTCGTTTTTCGAGACAAGTTCGCTACTCATTTCATTGATTATGCTTGGCCGTCTCGTTGCTAGTTATGCTCGTATTCGAGCTGTTGCATCCGTATCGGTCCGGTCATTACAAGCCAGCACCGCTATGCTCGTCGAGAACGGAATGGATCGCGAAATCGATTCGAGACTTCTGCAATTCGGCGATATCTTCAAAGTCACACCCCACAGCCGAATCCCGACAGATGGCATTATCATATCAGGAGTCAGCGACATTGATGAATCAATAATCACCGGGGAGAGCCTTCCAATTAACAAAGGACCTGGCGCATCTCTCATTGCTGGCACTACTAATGGCTCCGGCACGCTTGTCGTGCAGTTGACTCGTCTTCCTGGCAAGAACACAATCACTGATATAGCTAAGCTTGTGGAAGACGCCAGCAGCTCGAGGCCGCGAGTTCAGGAAATTGCTGACAGAGTGGCAAGTTGGTTCTTACCGACGGTGCTGACAATAGCTGTCGCAGTGTTCATCATTTGGACGATTGTTGGCATCAAGGTCAGAAGTAAGACGGGCGGTGAGGCAGTCGCTACTGCTATTACATATGCCGTTGCCGTCCTTGCTGTCTCTTGCCCGTGTGGGATAGGCCTAGCGGTTCCCTTGGTTCTCGTTATCGCCAACGGAATAGCAGCGAGAGGTGGTGTCATTGTCAAATCAGCCGAGTGTACAGAACGCTCGAGAAAAGTCACAGATGTGATTTTCGACAAAACGGGTACTCTTACGGAGCCGAAACTCGACGTCGTTACTGAAGAATTCTTCGATAGTGATATAGCAAACGCCCGTGCTATCACAAGGGCGCTTATCGACGACAGTCAACATCCGGTCTCAGTCGCAATCGCGAAGCACTTGGGGTCCGATGTTCAGCCATCACCGTTAATCACCGATGTTCAGAGCATCCCTGGAGCTGGTATTGAGGGTCGTATGTCCGGCACAGTAGTTCGAGCAGGAAGCGCGAACTTCACACACAGCCAGGCCCTTCCACAGATTTGTAGGATGTTAGATGATGGTATGAGCATACTTATGGTGATGCAAGGCTCGACTCCTATTGCTGGTTTCGGATTGCAAGCGCGAGTTCGATCTGACGCAGTCGCAACTGTTACGAAACTGCGTGAAGATGGTATTATAGTCCACCTCGTCTCGGGAGACCAGAACAAAGCTGTACAAGCGATTGCGGCGACCGTGGGCATTGATCGAGGAAATGTCGCCTCGCAGCAAACGCCTAAGCAGAAGCAAGCTTATGTGGCCGCACTCATGGCCCAGCCGGGCAAAGTGGTCATGTTTTGCGGAGATGGGACGAACGACGCGGTGGCAGTGGCTCAGGCCGATATTGGGGTACAACTCAGCGACGCCATCTCAAGCGAAATTACACGTAGTGCTGCTGATGTTGTCCTGCTCTCTGGACTCGGCGGCATCCCCTTTCTTATCGAAGTCAGTCGTGCTGCTTTCGTGCGAACTACATTCAACTTCATCTGGTCGGCCATCTATAACGTTTTCGCCATCCTCCTCGCCGCTGGTGCTTTTGTCCGGGTTTGTATTGCGCCAGCTTATGCGGGTGCCGGTGAGCTTGTTAGCATTTTGCCAGTCATTATTGCGGCGCTGACAATGCTGCTGCACAACCTGCGTTCGAACTGAATATCGATATTTCCGGCAATGGGCAACCAGGGCGCCTTCAATAAGAATATGGCTAACTGCATGTTGGAATTATCGAAACAGGCTGATCAACCAGGTTAAAGATTGTCAGTACTTAGTTATAAGGAAGAAGATAGTTCTAAATGCTGCCGTAACTCAGCATAATTATGACGCTCGAATGTGGACATAGCCTTTCCTCTATGCATGTGACTACCAGGCTCATGACCCATTCACCTTCTCAAATGCCACTCGGGGTATTTTTGCATTGCTCAAGACCATTCCTGCCGGGATCCTTAAGTTGTGCCAGACTATCCACTCACTGCGGATGATTAGAAACCCATTCAAACCTATGACAAGGACAAAACTAACTGGTATATACTCATCCCCATGACTTTTAGACCAACCACCGGCTATTCTTTGATGACGCTTGGATCGGCTACACGTATAGTATGCGAGAGGAAGCCTGTCATTTAGGTGGTGATACACTTAAGATAGGCGGATTGACTCCTAATGATTAGGCTCGGTTATTAGAAATCCCGGGGAGATGGAGGTGGGGGTACGCCCAGATGGGTTTGAATCCGAGTAATTACGGCAGCGATAAGTTACCGCAAAGCTGTTTGAGTACTTGCTTCACTCACATCGCTGACTCTACATTGACAGTCAAACCGTGGGACTCAGAACATTTGAAAGTAGAAGGGCATAGATTGTGCTGCCTTGTACATGTTGAACTAATAGTGCTATAGTACAACCAAGCCCGCCAATCCAGGCAAAGGCACAGCTCATGACCAGTTAGGCAGGAAAGTAGAATGGGGTCTTTTGAACAATAATACCAACTATGTGCGTTAGGAAGGCGATCGTGAGAAAACAACGCAAACTCCAAGAACCGTCGTAGCGCTAAATCCCTTACGCAAACCATAGCCCCTGAAAGCGCCAATACCGACCGTCGTAGTCCTACATCATTAACGCCTAGCCCAAGTTCTCCCAATATCAAACGTCAGCACTCCTTGATTATTGTTCGCTTTCTACAAAGCGATGGCGCCTTTTTGCCCCTTCGATGACGCTCTTCTCTAGAATTGGGGTGCCTCTAGATCCTCGGTAATCTGAGCCATTGTCCATCGAAGGTACGACGTCCCACCTTAGAATAGGGTCATCCATGCCTGGCCATAAGTCTGTGGGCAAATGATCCGCAACCTCTTGGCGGAATGAGTCTCGCTGCTTGCTGTCCATATCAATAATCTTATCAACGCTCTCTTTCGCTCTTCTCCATATACCCTGTATCTTTTCTTCGACTCCGCGCCGCCGCTCGACTTCGAGGATGAGGTGATCGTATGTGCCAGCATACTTTTCATAGAATATCCTTAACTCTTCCATTTCTTCCATCTTATCATGTATCGTTTCCTGCTCCTCTACCCATCTGTCTCGAAACTCGTTCTCTGCAGATATGTAGCTCTGGATCCTCGTCCCAATGTCTTCTAATGTGCGAAAGGCATCCAGCGTGGTGAGGTAACCCAGCTTGATCTGGGTTGTCCGCTCGTCCAGGTTGCTAAACTCCGTCTCCACTGCTTGGAGACGTTCATTCAACTCTTGTACTACGTCTTCTACTTCAGACGAGTCTTGTACAAGCACTTCAAGCATTTGTGCCCTATCTTCGGGCGATAATGGCCCAAAATCAGGCATATGCGATTCCTGGTCAGGTATTACACCTGATATAGACACTTCATCTCCTTCTTGAGATTGAGTTGCCTCTGCAGCTTTGATCCTAGCCAGGGCTGGTCCCCCTTCAGTCGTTCGTACGGCCGTCACACATAGGTCAAAATGCTTCGTCAGGGAGGTGAGGAGCTCAGCCATAGCATGTGAGTTCTCGATCATAGAAGATAGCATATGTAAGAGTTGAGGACTACTCGACGAAGTAGAGGAGGACGTGGGCGAGGGGGCGGAGGCTATTATAGCTTTAAGGTTACGCAAGTCGGCTTCGAATTGGAGGAGGTCTCTATCGAAAGATTGCTGTGTAGACTAGACGAGGCTCTATGGTTAATGATATGAATGACGTTGGTGACGGGTCATGACTCAGCCCTCGTAGGGCTGTATCTTAGGTGTAATGGTTACCTGTAGCGCCTGGATATTCTCCTTGAGAGCCTCTCTCATCCCATCCACCTGAGCCTCGTCTACAAAATGGAGCAAGTTTCGCTTCTCTTCGCCGGGTGGCCGGAAAGCACTGTCGACTGGCCGACCTCGGAGGACGTTCATAGTGTCCTCTAGCCGACTGTTGGTAACATCCAAGGTCTTGATGGTCTGTTTGAATTCTCGCTTGCCGCCGTCGTAGGTGCGCATCAGGTCCTTTCGTATGCGCAAGAGCAAGCGCATTTGCTCGCTGATGCCGCGGCGGAGGAACTGAGTCTGTGCTGAGAGGATGACGGATTCCTCGTGTGCCTGGCGGGCGACATGCACGAGCTCGTTTGCACGCAGAACGAGCCTCATCGAAGATAGCGAGCGCTTAGCGTCGAGGAGATGCTGGACAAGAGCCTCGACAGGAACGGAGTCATGGTAAGAGGGAGCGACATGGAGCGATGTTGGGCGCGAGGTCGGACGTGACGCCGAAGGCGACGAGGCTGAGCTTGTCAAAGCCATGGTGAGAAGCAGTTGTCGGTCTTATGGTGCTAAAGTCGTTAAGAAACTGAGATAATTGATACTATCGATGAATTATAAGATTATGGAGCAGCTTGGCGCTGGATAGGTGCCATCCATATCTACATTCTGGCTATCAGCCGTAGTAGAAAGTCAAGGCAGCAGAGATGAAGAGAACAGAGATGATTTGACGAAAGAGAAGGTTGAGGAATTGGCTTGAAGCTCTGCGAAGGTATATCATGTAAACATGACATGACCTTGGTTGAAAGCTACTGTAGGCACCTTGCTAGGGTGCTCCACAGCTCTAGAGCTAGGGGCTCTTTAGTGGGGAGCTTCTGTAACTGGGCAGACTAGGTACCTATATTAGTGCCTAGATTGGCATAGACGACGTGTTAAGCGTCTGATCTATAGTGGACATATCGGTTCAAGCTTCATGTACACACTTCTGCTATGCACAAACCACGTGCCGGACGACTTCCGATTTGACAGAGCGACCATTGATAGAATGCCTTTTACTCCACTGGACCCCTTTATTCCCGGCAGCATTTACGACGCCAATGAATGAGAACCAGAGAGTGCAGGTGGCGTGCTTCGTTTGCCAACAGCACAGGTATTACAACATACGTACATACATGCTTCAGATACACTACCCATCCAATGCCATCTATTTGTTCGTATATCGGGGCCGCATACTCGTAAAAGTTATCTCGGAATCTGTCAGACTCTAGATCCAAGAGCGACAATGGATGCTCAATGCAGTTGAACGCCCGAAAGGAGCTCACCCAGCAACGATGGTACTACATATATTACCTTTCTTCTGCTATTGACAATCGATCTGCTGCGCTTGAGAATTACGTGGGGAGAGAATGAAACAAATTCCGCGAAAACCTGTTCCGCAAAGGGTTGTGGAAACACCTCCAGCATCTTATGATCTTCTTGACGACTTGATCGATGGCTATCTCGAACCACTTCCTTCTGTAGTGAAGACATCTTCGGCAGGAGAAAATGTGAAGCAGCCTCAATTAGTTCCAGATACTCCAAATCAAGCCTCACGTCCACTCGTACTCCGAGGGCAAAAGTCAACCCCCAATCTTGTCTCGAGGCCCTCCGAGCTTTCCGTTGTTTCCGCTCCAGAACCAGACGTTCGTGCACCGTCTAGCTCAAGGTGGAAGACTGTCGTAGATGAAACGGTGTACTTCGCCGGGGGTCTAATATCCCATCCTTTTGAGTCTACTAAGCACTATAGTATACTTCGTCACTCATCTGCGCTGGTGTACTACAAGGGCCCCTCGACCAATGTCACGCTTAGTGTATTTGGGGACTCTGCGCTGCCCTCGGACAGGTCATTTTGGATCCAGAGGAAGGGCTTCTCTGGGAATGTGGGTATGGCTGCGAGCGCGTTGATGAGGACAACATATAACTGGATTGACGTCACCCCTTCCGTTGAGTCCTCCGCTTCAAGTGTCCCCAGCAGCGATGAGCGAGCTTGGCAGAGAGACATCAAGAAATTCTTAAAGAAGGCCTCGAAGGATAAACGCCTCTCCAAGCACACTCTACGGGAAACCTGCGTTCTTCGTATTCCTGCAGCTGCCGAAGACGGTTATTTGCGAGTACTCATGTGCACAGGACAAAGCTCCAAGAAATCGCTGTGCCCTTCACCCACATTTCGACTGGCCAGCACATCTTCTGATGTCAGCGTCTTCCGAGGCGCAAGCCTGACCACTATGCCTCTTGAGATCGGGCTGAAGGCAGCATCTGTGATTGGCAATCAATATGTCCAAAGGGTCGTTGGCCCAGCCCAAGCCGTGGTTCAGAGCAAAATGCAGTACCTGACGCCGAATTTTATAAAGAGCCATCCTGGGGAAGTAGCTTTGGCGCAGACCAGTATACAAGATCGATTCGTCAGTTTGGAGGAAAACTTCGATGCTGAAAGAGATGCAACGTACAGCCCCTTTCATGCCGAGGGCACACTTGATGAACCGCCCAATATTATCGGCAACGATTCTGGGCCCGAAAACCCATTTCCTATAACATTTAATGGAAAAGTTGTCCCAGGAACTGGTCAAAGCCGAACTACTCCGACCGCGAACTTGTCAAATGTTCCCGAAGACCTGTTGCTTCGTCTCGGTGGCATCTACATCGGCTGGGCAGCTATCGAGAAAAGTAAAGCCACAGACGAGAGATTCTACGGCTGGCACGAAGCTATCGTTATGATTGGCCCGTCACCCTATGCAGCGCCTACGGTCGTTCCACGCAAAATGGCCACTGCACATATATTGTATGACTTTGGGGAAAGCGCAACGTTCTTCAATGCCAAATTGAGAGTGATACTGATGGCGCGCCTGAGATCTTTGCCAAAGCTGACTCATCCAGGGTTGTCGAATGAAAGCCACCTCACCGCTTCTCGTGACAAAGAAATAGCAATTGCAAGTTTAAGTCGTGAAATGTGGCGGCCCGAGGTGAGCCTTCAGTTGTTATCGAATGAGAAGGTCCAGAGAAGCATGACAGATCGATACGTCGGATTGCGATCTCAGGTCCAGCGGCATGTCGACAGCTTTCCTATCCACCGGGCTGGTATCCGTACAGATAGGGCTGAGATCAAAGACGAAGCCTATGGCCTGGGCGGCTTCTATATACGCAGATAATGGCGTTCCCAAGTTCAGCCTGTTCTGATTTTAGATACCCTGTGTGTGTGTGTATTCCTTAAGCGTCTGTACCATCAACCGCAGACTCCGTCTGCCATTTACCACTCATGTCTATATCATTAATACATTCCTCTTGATGAGGGTCGTGATGAACCAAATCGACCATAAGGTCTTTGTCATGCTCCAATGGGTCGTACAGCCAATATAAGCGGTTGAGCACTTCGCGCATCAACGGCGTCTTTTTTCCGCAACAGTCTTCCTACCATACTCATATCGTGCACGCTGACCATCTGTCGCGCTCATCAGTTCCTATTCCTGAGCTCTTCACGTTCTTCACCAAACAAAAATGATATCTTCTATCGAACTCTCCTTCCTCTTCGTCAGTGAAGTTGTTATTGCTCGCAATACCAGGAGCTCGAACGGGTCTTTGCTATATCCGGGCGTGCCACTTCGTCGTCGACCTCGGCAACAAGGGGATCTACCCAACGCGTCGAAGAGATTCGGCGAGGAGCACGCAGTGGGTAACGTCGCGATCTCGTGCATTGACATGTGGGGCTTTTCTTTTCAGCTCGCACTGCCGCTTCGTAATAGGTAGGCCGAGGCCCGCAGTGCCTCCAGCAGTAATATAGAATACAGAACAGGATTGCTGTTCCGATGATACATGCGAGCACCGTTATCCATATCTTCGACTCGTCTAGGGGCTTCTCTGGTCCATTGTTTTGGCCCCAGCCCTCGCTGGATACTCTCAGCCGGGATAGGGATTGTGCTGCGTGGGAGTTGCTTGCGGTCTCTGTCTGGAGGATTCGATCTGCAAGCTCAAAGGACGGCCGCTGTGATGATGAAATGGTATACGGCGGTGGCATGATGAACAGCGGGGTTTGTCGTTTTGGAGCCGAATGTGTACGTTATCACATAATCGTCGTGTACAAGAGGCGGTAGAGGTGATTGAGTAAAGGAAAATGAAGACCGCTTATGTTCTGACTCGAAAAGATAGCCTGAGTTCTTTTGTTTTTCAAAAAAGCTGGAAGCTTTCCTAAGCCCGGAGGCTTGTGATAGTATTCTTTCATTCCTACAGACAGATGCGATGACGAAACAAAGTTTGTGCATGTTACGTTCATATGCGCTCGAAGATACGATGATAGACACTTCAATCTTGCCTTTATCGCCTTGAGCATACGATGGCTCAATTACCCCTCTGCACTCTTACCAGGGATGGACGCGAGCGAACCTTAAATTCTCGTTTAATACCCAGACGTGACGTATTAATGCTCTCGAATATTTCTAAGGAGCTGTAATTTCTTACGATGACGTGGACTTTCATAGAAAAGCAACTCAATTGTTGATTCAGAGGGCTTGCAGAGAAAGAATTGGTCTGTTCGAAATGGGGTCTCCTTCCAAAAACCATTGAGCACAGCAAGCCCTTCATATTGTACGAGAGCAAGTAGTCGCTGGAAAATCTCGCTATAGCTTCGTCAGGCACATTGCAATGTGCATATCTGATGCATGCAATACGTAAACAAGTACAGCTTTGTCACCTATTATTTTCAACAAATTCATTCATCCGTGGCCTAATTAACCTCACAACCTCAACTATTAATAGAATAGTGGATGAATCACACCCGGTACACGGTACCTACATGCCTCGTAGCACATTAGAGTTGCGAGAATTCGTCATGGGGGTGTAAATTACTGAATGGTAGCTTTGCATGCGGCATCTGCTAGTAGTTCCAAGATGTGAGCAGCCACAGGGTGTCGATCAAACGAGGCATGCCGACGGGGCACTATACGGCTCTCGAAAACCTTACTTGCCATTAGATGATGCTGAAGGGCTGGACGAGCCCAGAACCAAGGGGTTCAATATAGAGTAAACGTGTTTGCTTCTATGAATAGCCCAACTGACCAGGTTGGTGGGTATAACTAGCCAGAAGGTAGCTTCAAGCTGTTAAAATACCCTCCGTTTCTAAAATGGGATATTTCCCAGCGTGGAATAATATGTAATTCTTGGCAATTTAATCTGCTTGAGGGTTTCAGACGCGCGATGTCAAAATCGAAACACAGTTGCAATTCCTCCAATTGAGCACAATCAACGCTGAGACACTTCAAGGATGGGCCAACAAGTTCGCAATGGGGGTACTCTTTTCCTATACAGCAGGATACCTACTTTAAGCGTGAGAACGAACATGGACATATATGACGTCGGCTAAGACTGATGAGGCCATGTAACCCGGGCGCGGTGGTGGTCGTTCCATTTAGCCTGCGAGCGCAACTTCTTCCGTGTCTCCCTTTCGGAGGGCTAAGAGTCGAGGAGTCTACCTGTCCACTATGATCAACAAGGAGCCAGTCGATCTTATAAAGAGAGGCGGGGAGCGGCTTTCCTGGAATTCGGCACAAGGTAATAAATTATCGGGAAAAAGACAAAATTACCAGTTCGGTTCACTCATTCGCCAGCCCGTTCATCGCCCGCACCCGTTCCACCCCATCATATCTCTCCTCTCCTCTCCTCCTACGATGTTTCACCGAGTCCTCGTCTTCCTCGCGCTCGTAGCGCTCAGCGTTAGCACACCGATCGGCGTGAAAGATCCCAGAGCGGCTGCGATATGCGTGAGGGAAATCGGCATCTACGACGTCTGCGACACGCTGCACTCGTTCCTGAGGTGCAAAGGCACCTTGCCGATGATGGCCTTCGACTGCGCACATGCTCCCGACCATTACTGCCTAATTCAGAACGACAGGGGTAGTTGCAATGGCCTACTTCCGCCGCCTCTGAATGGGACCATTATTCATTAGAAGGGGAATTCTGTTGAGCCAGATATTTGAGGCTCAGCTGCTGCAGCCATTCTGTATCACGTGGAGAGAGGATCGCAAAGAGGTGTCGCACTACCCACCATTTATTTAGCTGGCACTTTGGGACCTGGTGTATTGGTTTGGATCGGCAATGGAAAGGTTTCGGGATGGTTTGGGAAACATAGAATGTGGCGTCCAACAAGGTGTTGGTTTGCAATTTGGAGGTAGCGAAGCTACACCGCGTCCACTCGTCCCATGAACTCCAGCAACTGTGGATAGGGATATATCCGGACAGTCTGTTGTCGCTGTTCAATACAAAACAAAAACAACTCTCATATATCAGCTTCAGAAGTGTTCGACATCAATCCATCCTGTGTGTTCGTTGGTGTAAACTCGAATTTGGTTCATAGATTGATGTTGAGGTAACATATGCAAGCGACTAAGCTAACATCAACCGTGTCTTCGTTACTTTCTAGAGATCATGCCTACTTACCTCACTGACACGGGCGCAATACAAAACACAAGAAAATGGTTCAGTACGCTACAGTCTCTGCGAAACTAGTTCACGTAGTATCCCTATGTCATTCTGTAGCTTCTGTGCGAAACAATTCGGGAGCGTAAACTGAGCACTAATACAAGGCCTGATAATGCATCCATTATGGGGCTTAATCTGTCTTATTGATGGGCAGCGGCTTTTCGACAGAACTATGCTTGATACAACGAGATTTTCCGATCGGATCATCGCTTAAAAGAGGCTTTTGAACCGGCATATAAATCTAGACCTTCTCGCATCCTCGATGGCTATTGAACAAGGTATTGAGCTGGTTGGAACGGGTAGGTCACTGTTTTAAATCCCACACTAGATCCAGGGCGCAAGGAAATGGATCAATCCTTCCTACTCGCCTACTAAGATGTACCCTGCCGTTAGCGCTGGCAGCTTTGCTGATACATGCTGTCCGCTATTCTAGATCATCGATCATCACACGAACCATTCTTATCGTAGTATAGGTGGGTTATGCCTCTGTTCGTTGGTCGTCATGCTCTATGCTATTTCTTCAGAGTAAAATAACAATTAGAGACCCGACCAATCCCGGGGCAGAATGCTGAGCGTGAAGATGTAGTTAGTGTACACTACATACTACACTATCTCGGTTCACTTACACTGCCGGTAGGGGCGGAGATAAACGTGCGGAAGTCTGGCCTATCATTGGTGCTGGGCAGTCATCTCTCGGCGCCCTGGGCTGCACGCAACAGCTATACACCAACAGCCTACAGGGACTTGGCAGGGGTATTAACGCGGGTCATTTGGCACGTCTTGTTCAAGTCCCCTGACCCGCTCACGTCTACAGTCTGCCAGCTTCCTAGAGCAGCTTGGTAGGATGCAGACATCGTGACAATGGCCACCGCTAACATCAGGATGCCCCTTTGTCTCTCCACTACCGATCCAACATCACAAGGGTGTCGCGTTGAGCTGCATGGTCATCCAACATGTGAAATCCTCGAGTGATTCCTAGCTCTAGGCTAGACATTTATATATACAATGCCTGTTAGCCATAGCCTAGCTTCTACCGGCTTCTGTCTCCTTGCGAGGCAAGGAGCTACCACAGCAGAACACATCTTGTGTACAGCTTGAGAAGATGCGGACAACCATTTTCGGGCTTTTTACCGCCAGTGTGGCGCTTGTAGGTATCATGGCTCTCTTCCGAAGAACAATGCTAACTCGTCCAGGCCACGCCGCTGGCACAGAATCGGCCGGTACCCAGGCCAGCGTATCCCCCAGTATACCGCCCTGTGGCATCTAATCTCACAGTTTCATCTGTCCCCCAAAACAAGACCGCCGTGACAGACGATATTTCAAGCTGCTCGACCACTTGGATGGCAATCCCCGATGTCACAATCGGGAGCGGTACCGATCGACGGACGGGTTTCACCACAGCCGTCAACAAATTCTGTGACATGGCCCACGGAAGCACAGTCAAGAGCCAGGATTACCTATCTATGGCCACCGAGGTCTTCCTGAATGGCGGCATGGACCCTACAAAGTATGGGCTTTTGGGTTATGTGTATTGTGAGTAAAGGAGCACACCTTATCGTACTTACAGGAAATTTCTAACGTCGTTTAGTCGAGATCCATAATAAGCTGAGCACCACTCACACAGTTGATGGTTAGTTGAGCAACTATATAGGTAATCGTAACTTGGGCGCTTACAATTTCCAGCTACTTCTTGCAAGACATATCTCGGAAAGCTTTCCGCGGTAGGCGGTCAATGCTACGGTACCACCAACGGCGACACGAAGGGAGGAACATATCAAGTGGGAACGAACGGCGTCAGCTATCACGCACTGGGAAACCCCGTCCCGCCCAATCAAGATGCCCTCAACAAGCTTCTCCAGACTACAGTGTTGACGGCTCAGACCGTCAACAAAGGATCTGGGGCTCCGCTCAACCCATGGCCCTTAGATTCGCTGAACAATGTCCTCCCGACTCCCTGTCATAGTCATAACGACTACGACCAAAACGTGCCGGTTTTCGCAGCCTTGAGTGCCGGTTGTATTGGTATGGAGGCTGATGTCTGGCTCTTCTCAGGAGACGTGATCATAGGGCATCTCCTTCCGACTATTGGGCGAACGTTAAGGGCACAATATGTCAATCCTCTCAAGGCAATCATTGACCATAACGGCGGGTCGGTGTACAAAAGCCGGCCTGGTCAAACGCTGGTTCTGCTCGTCGATTTCAAGACCAGCGACACCGGCACGCTAGACGCCGTCGTCACGGCACTGGACCCTCTTCGTCAGGCGGGATACCTGAGTAGGCTGGAAAATGGTGTCCTCGTGAAGAAGGCGATCACCGTCGTAGCAAGCGGTAGCGCACCATTTGATCGGATATCGTGAGTGATTCTCGTTGTGTTTTAACTTCACCCTAGAAGTCCCAAACACTTTCGACTCGTACGCCCCCGGATTGGAGACTGACCCCGAACACTGCAGTACCGGAGATGGAGTGCCCGACCGTGACATCTTCTACGATGCAAATCTCGGAGCTCTGGGAGGTTCCAATTACACATCGCAAAACTCATATGTTGCCTCGGCAGATTTCCAAGATGTTGTGGGATCGGCTAGTACGGCGACCTTGACTACTGCTCAGATGAACACGATCACCAGCCAGGTCAGCCAGGCGCACGCGAGAGGGCTCGTAACTCGATACTGTGAGTTTGTAATATGTATTTTTCTCAATTGCTTGGTCTTCTAACATCAGGTATAGGGAATTTGCCTGGGGAATATTTATGGGAGCCATTGGAGGCGCTGGGTGTTGATTTACTTAATGCCGATGATTTGTCGAACACTGCTAGGATTCCACGAGTTCAATAGTTTCGGTACGATGAAGACGCGATTGAGACGATATACACGGGTTGGGTAGACATAGATGGTCTTTTTGGATTGATAATAATGACTCACTTGGAATTGTTTTAGGTACTACTGCTTAGCAATGCATGACATGGGGTTTTGATGTGCAGTGAGATATCCAGCTGGCTAGAGATTTCAAGGGCCTTGGAACCCGAAGATACGATCCGGCCCGATGGAGACACTGCCGACTGCCTAACCTTCATGTAGCTTAAGACCAAAAAAGGTCGGTTAGTGGCGATACTATGTATGTCGGTGATTAGTGGAACTACATCCCACCGATATATGCAATAGCCTCCTAAGGAATGATCAACATGAGCTTACATAGATATTTCGTGTCTTTGTTAAATACAAGTAGGTTCCGTTAAACTACTACGCCCGGGTTCTGTTCAGGTAGTAAATCAATCAAGCGCTATATCATTGTCGGAAAGCCAGTTCCCATAACTGCATTTCAGCTGTCAAGTGGTTACATGAGCTGAAGAGTTGTTTCCTATTTGCTACTGAGTCTACCAACCCGGAATAAAAAGCAAATAATATGTGTACTAGTATAAAGTGGGTGGGTATTGTGCGTGATGCCGAGCAGATGTTTCTTCTAGACCCTTCGGACACACTTGCATTAGAACTTAGTAATCGCTCCAGTAATCAACGAATTGACCGCTTTCTATCGAGTCACTCACTCACTATCTTCCTCTTTTACCCTTTCCCTCTTTGGCTGCAGAGCGGGTGGATACCGAGAGAGAGAGGGCGGACCGGGGATGTAACGCTGTCAGAGCCAAGATAAGACAGACTTGTAGGCCACCTCTCTCTCTCATGCCCAGGCGGGTGAGGAAAGGGATCGCGAGTGAGTTAGTAAAGTAACAAAGAGACCGGGTCAACTCTCCCTTTTTCTTTCTCTTCTCTGTGGTCGCACACAAAGATCGCACCATGGCTATTGCAACGTCGCCGGAACCACTGGCGTCCACGACAATGCCTCCTAAGGAAGCGCAGGAAGATTATCGCAGTGTTGACGCAGAGGTGTCGGATGGCAGTGGAAATGGCGCCACGGGCATCGAAACAGAAAGTGCCCCTGAGCGACGTCTGCGTCGCAAAGTCGACCTGCGCCTATGCACCATCGCAGGCATCCTGTGCTCACTGAACCTGCTGGACTCGGGCGTCATTAGCTCGGCGGCGGTGACATCGTTGCCGATGGACCTCGACCTCACGGGGAACCGCTTCAGCATCGCCATCTTCATCTTCACCATCAGCTCCATTGCGTTCCAGCTGCCGTCGACGCTGGCCGTGCGCACGTTTGGCCCGCGATTGTGGTTCTCCTTCATAACCTTCTCGTTCGGCATCATCACCATGTCGACGGCCTTCATCCAGACCTGGCAGCAGATGATCGCCCTGCGTGTGCTGCTCGGCGCCGCCATGAGCGGTATTTACCCCGGCTTGACGTATCTCATCTCGACGTGGTATCCGCGCCGAGAACAGCAGACGCGCTTCGCGTTTCTGCAGATGGGTGAGGTCACCATTTTGGCCACGGGCGGCATCGTCAATTTCGGGCTCAACCAATTGGACGGTCGAGGTGGACTCAGGGGGTGGCGATACATGTTTCTGGTCCAAGGCCTCATTTCCGTTGTGCTCGGGCTTGCCACGTACTTCTGGATGGTCGACTTTCCAGAGAACGCGCACCGCTCACTCTGGTTCCTGACGCACGCGGAGCAGGAGCTCGCCGTCGCCCGTATCAATGCGGATCGCAAGGATGTCGAGATCGAGGATTTCGCTTGGTCCAAGGTCTTCACGCATGCTGGGGACCTTAAGATCTACGGCTTTGCTGTCATGTTCTTTCTGCTCAACATTGTCTCCACCTCATTGTCGTACTTTCTTCCCAGTATCCTGCAGGGCGGTCTCGGATTCAGCGAAAACGAAGCGATTCTGCTCAACGCTCCGCCGTATTACTATGCTGTGATACCAGTATTGCTTTCGTCCATCGTTGGAGACAAATACCGCTTCAGAGGCCCCGTCATCATTTTCAACTGCGTTACCTTAATCGTCGGTTTTAGCTTGTTAGGTTTCGCCAAACAAGATGCTGTACGATATTTCGGGACCTTTCTTGCCACGGGTGCCTACGTTTCGAATTGGGCTGCGTTGTCCGCATACCAGGCAAATAACATCACTGGGCAATGGAAGCGCGCTTTCACAGCAGCGACTGTGACTGCTTTGAACGGAGCTGGCGGCATCGCAGGCAGCTTCATTGTCCGAGCCCAGGAAGCACCTTGGTATCCTACCGCGATATGGGTTTGTATCGGGTCACATATCTTAATGATAGGCATCGTGGCGGCCTTCTCCGTGTATTTCCACTTCGCAAACAAGCTAGCTGCTAGTGGCAAGATAATACTCGAGGGCGTAGAGGGATTTAGATATACTCTTTAGTTTATGCTCGTAGAATCCATAGTCCAGTAAGAACTTCACGACTTTGACGACTAATATATACATTGCTTTCACCTTACTTTCTATAAATATGCTTCAACGCAGTGATGTGCGGGATATGGAAGCTCCGTGAATCACGAATCCGTTTGCAACAAATATGTTAATGTACGCATTACCAGCCAAACTTCTCTACCCGAAGATCTATGTCTATTCCAGAGCGAACCTCCCGTGCGCAGGCGTTTCTAACGGTCCTATTGAGCCCATCAGGCCCTGACACTACCACCCCGATATCAACCAGAGTAACGGTAGCAATATCTGTGATATATTTGGTCACATCCGGCCTGCCAACTTCGACGGTAGGCTGAGGTATGGTGATACAAACACCGGCCTGACGCAGTTCATCTAACCGGTCCGCCGGTATCCACGACCGCTGGGATTTAGAGTGGATAACCCACATGAGGTGAATCTTTCTCTTTCCCGGATGTGTTATTGCTAGGTCCCATACCAAGGGAAAGAGAACAGCTATGCCGGACCCGCCAGCAATCAGCACACTTGTCTTACTTGTCCTGAGCATATTGAGTGGATCTTGAGATCCGTAGGGGCCATCGATTCTCACGGTGACTCTAGAGTTTAATTGCGCATGCCTGAGGAGCTTTGACGTGAATCCAGAATATGTTCGAATCAACAGAGCGAGCTGCGCGCGTGCCGGAGTACCACCACAACCCACGGCTGCGGATGCGATAGTAAAGGGATGAGTTTGCAACGAATTGCTTCCACCAAGACTAGGGATTGATATAAAGACATGATCAGCAGGGTGCCATCCGTGTAATATGTTCTGGCCAAAGACCCGCCAGGGCGCTTTCCGATGCTCCGCAAGCGGCATGTCCCAATTAGCCGAGAGCAAGATGGTGTCGCCGTCTTCATGGACCTCCATGTCAGCAGCAACAGTTGCCGACTTCATGCCTAACCTCCACACAATCCTATCCGCGATAAAAATCGCCAGCGAGGCCAGGACATACGGCCGACTTGTGTGGAAGTGCAGCCAGAGGAACGCGAGTGCGGCGATCTGCAGCACGACGTGCGAAGCGAGGAATAACTCGTACCACCGCTGCCGAAAGCTTCCCAGCGACGTGAAGTAGAGCAACTCGTACGACACAAACGCACCTATCCCTTCGAGGATCAGGGGGTGCGTGAAATAATGCCAGATGGATTCGGTGGCGAGCCATTCAGGTTCGAGACACAGCCTCCATACCAACATGCCCGCAAAGTGGACGAGAGCCTCGAAGCACATGAACTCGCCTACTCGGCGGTGATAGATGTTTAGAGCCTCATACGAGCGGCCTGTGAGGAACTTCAAGGGCTGGTTCTTGGCCGCGAGAAGATACAACAGTGGTAGGTTGGCTATGAATACGCAGCCTGCGCGATCGGCAAACGCGAAAAGATATTTCGCCTCGAACGACAGCCTGAAGAGGTGCGAGAAGATGTTAAGGCCGAGATATCCGACCACGAACAGCGTGGTTCCATTTGAGGGAAGCGCGCGGTTGATGACCGGGATCGGGCCGGGCTGGTACATCAGCAAGCCGCGGACGAAGGCAATCACACCGTGTTTCGGTCGCCGCCGCCGGGCCCCAAGTAGTGGCTGTAGCTCGGCGTCGGCATCGTCACGTTTGGGATCGATGGACTGCGACGAGAGTGAGCCCTCCAAGGTGCTGCTAGACGATGATTCGGTCCCATTTTCGGCAGCGTCGGCAACACTAACTACTAGCTCTCGCTCAATAGCCACCCATTTACGACGGTCCTTAATGCGCTGATAGAAATGGGAGAGGGTAAATAGGAATAAAGTAAAGAGAAGAACTAAGTTATATGAGGCGACGATGGCGCGGCCCTCGAGGATGTATCTTATCAATTCCCGCAGGTACTCTTGGTTCTCTGGGTCATGCAAGCGATCCGACGGGTCTTTGAGACTAGACGCGAGTTGAGATGTTCTGAGACTTTCACGGAAGACATCGAGCGCCCATTCTCTGTCGCCGATGTCGTTTACCGGAAGCATGGCGATGGAACACACGGGCTCGCCTTTGTTTATTAACCCTAAAGACTTCTAAGGAGGAAGTAAGGTAGTCATCACTTCAAGGAGCTCGAGAATCGAATCTTATCAGATCGATAATCTTGAGTGGACCGTCTCTCCGTGGGGGGCACATTAGGTACTGCACTACTGCACATGGGCAAAGATAGTGGGCACCGATCTCGCCGACAGCGAGCCGCTGTCGAGGAACAGGGACCAGGGTAGCCAAGCCTAGGCGATGGGGACAGTGCTGCGAATCCCATGCCACTCTAGAGTCTAGAGTCTCATCTTACTTCCATCAGATGAGGAGAATTTGGCTCAGTTGGGCACTCCTTGGAAGGACAAGACACGTCCTGATTCTTCGCGAGCCTACACAGGCGGTAATAGGCAAGGGGATGATTCATTTTAGTTAGGCCTCTCAGCTAAAAGTACAAAATACTTGTCTAAGTCGCGAGCCATGTCAGCAGACCTAACAGACCCAGGAGTGCAGCAGGATGCTGAGACCCTGTACGAATATCATCAGCTGCACACCAAGATTGACCAAAAGGCGGATGCGATTTTCTGCCTATGTAGCCTCGACACACGCGTCGCTGAGCGAGCCGCCCAGCTGTTTCTCGATGGCTTCGGAGAATATCTCATCTTCTCTGGAGGCTCGGGCAAGCTCACTGAAGGCCGCTTCGACAAGCCCGAGGCCGAAGTCTTCGCAGACATCGCTCGTAGGATGGGCGTGCCCGAAGCGAAGCTGATCGTCGAGTCGCGCTCGACCAACACCGGCGAGAACGTCCGCTACACATACGACTTGCTCCAAGCAAAGCAGCTATCTATAGACTCGTTTATTCTCGTGCAAAAACCCTACATGGAACGCCGCACATTCGCGACGTTCAAGAAGCAGTGGCCTGATCCCAGCACAAGAATCCTCGTGACATCGCCGCGACTGACCTGGCAAGAATATCCGAACACGGATAATCCGGTCGATCTTGTCATCAATATCTCAGTTGGCGACCTTATCCGAATTCGGGATTACCCAGCCAAGGGTTTCCAGATCCCACAAGATATTCCGGACTCAGTCTGGGCAGCAGCACAACGACTTATTCAGAGAGGATACAATAGCCATTTACCGTAATGAACATTCTTTTCGCCTCGTTACGCGAATTGCATAATCTCTGATCTCCGGTTACTTATACCCGTTTCCCGTGCCAAAGAATCGAACTTGTCAATCGTCTCGGCCATCACGTCAACGCGCCACATGAATTCCCGAGCTTTCTTATCGTTCCATTGATCTGGGTTTGGCCCATCCCCTCTACTCGCTGCTCTAATGGTCTCGTCTCTCCTCCTTTGCTCCTCGCCATCTGGTAGATGCAACGTACTGCCATTTCTTGTCGCACTAGCCTGGATCCATTCGCTACGTCCTTTTCTGATGAACTGGTACAGCCCAAGGGCTAGTTCAATCTCATCCGTGCAAGTGAAGGCCATTGCTAGCGTCGCGGCATCTTCCAATGCGTTGGCTGCGCCCTGTGCGACGTAAGGAAGCATATAATCTGAAATGATTGAATGTTAGAATGTCTGACATCAGACGACAAAGGTCTGTGTACCAAAGTAAGGAAATGAAAATAAACAGCAGAGATAACTCACGGCACGCATCACCAGCAAGAGCGATCTTCCCTTTCACCCATGTTGGCAGAGGGGGCATTTTGTTCATGGGGGTTTCCAAGATCCCGGAACCCGATGCACGATTGATCAGTGCATGGATTACGGGGCACCACTCACGATAATGCTCAAGGATCTCTTCACTCGTCGCCTGTGTCGTCCACGTTGTTTTTCGCAATTTCTTGCCGTCGTCTTTACGCACGAGGACCACGTTATATAGCGTGTTCTTTCTTAGGGGGTAAGCCACTACAACACCCGGGGTTAGTGATCGCGCTAAGGGGAAAAGATCATGGCTATTAAGACTTCTTACTGATGTGGCCACCAGGCCCCATGTACCTTATACCATGGTTTCTATCAAGAAGATTCATCGCTAGTTCGTCGTGCTCAATCAGCTCCCTCGGCAGCAAGAATCTATATGCCGACTCTCCGGCGGGAACGAGCTGGTCATCCAGGCCGCTTGCCAGGGCCATTCGTTTTCGCACAATCGAGCTCATTCCGTCTGCTGCGAGGATCAAGTCTGCTGACATCCAGCGATTGATACTACGGCTGCGCACGAGGATCCGCCTATCAAATGTTATTACTTCCTCAACGTCACGTCTCGAGCAGCACTCAGAAGACAGGCACCAGAAGCGGCGCGATATCAGAGTTCGTCAAACATAAGATAGGTTCACATACTAGATGCCAGTTAGCACCCCCTCGGGAATTGATTCGCGATCCGGGATCCGGGATCCGGGATCCAGAGCGGCTGAAAGGCATAACGCTCACCGGCAAGAAATTCTCATCGACATCCACAACCTCGTGGTCTTTCAATATCTCGCACCCACATCCAATGGCGGCGTCTAGGAGAATACGCTGTAAATCAGCTCTATGAACGGCCGCCAGCGGCGCGCCGTAATGATCCTCGACATCCACCAATGGAACTGAGGACAGTTCTTCGCCGTCTTTCCATCGTCTAAGCCCTTGTTAGTGGGCTTTTGGTGAGTCGGCGACCAAGCTTGGTGCCATTTATTCCTGCTTACCTTAAGCTGTTTTTCTCAAACACAGTGGCATATTTCATAGTCTCCTCAAGCATGCCAAATCTCCGCAATATACGAGCGGCATTCGGTGGTACTTGGATTCCAGCTCCAACCTCGGTGATCTCTTGTCTCTTTTCCAATATCACTTTCATGTCAATAATTAGCCGGGTTCTATCATAGACATATTCTGGCAGGGATTACAGAAGCATGGATCTGGCCGAGATTGGAGTGCCCACTTTCCATATTAAACAGCATAAAGAAGAGGAATAAGACTCACGAACATCGTGCCCTGTCTTCCTCATGCATAACCCAATAGCCAGTCCGCCAATGCCAGCACCAATGACGATGATCGAAAGTGGTCGGATTGCTCGCCTTTCCGAGAACTCCGAGTCGCTATGCTGTCTATCCATTTCTATGAACTCACGCGCACCTTGTCGATATAAGTCTGGATGTAAAAATGCAGAAATTTAGAGGTATGTTTGTTCTCTATCATGCAGTCATTACGTGTTCTAGATAGGCTTATATACAGCGCATATTCCAGTCACCAACAAGCCCTGTCTGTCTGCCTGAGGAAGTATGCCTTTCCACGACTAGCGCGGACAAAGTCGTGGGAATCAGCCGCCCATCATGTAAGCACGGCGTTGAGCTTACGGAGCAAATCAGAGGGTCACCTGCTATTCCCGGAAAAGTTTTGGTGACAGCTGATTTCACAACCCCGATCCCTTATTCTTTTTTTAAAATAGGGTAAGGCCGTATGTATGTATGTGCATAGGTATCTCGTGGGTCTTTGCCTTTTACGTACTTAACGATGTTACCCGGGGGCGTGCTGCCCTGCCTCCAGGTTACAAGAGTGCGATGTGGGGTCGAATCCATAGACCGAGGTGTGCCGAGAATCCTTCACCTCCCCAGTGCTGGTACCGCACGTCCTCCAATTGATTAACACGTTCGGCGGTTTCTATAAAAGATTCCTGCGAGGCTTAAAAGCCAGGTCTACCTCGAGGACGTCCTTAGGTTTTCTCCGCGGCAAATTCCGTTCATGTCTCAGGCATTCTACACAAGAAACTAGCCGTCAGGATGCTACCAGAAATAGCATCTTTCCACGAAGGCGATCTCGTGCGGTAGGAATTAAACCGAGGACAATAGCCAGCCCATAATCAACCATATCGTATATCTCCAAAGTGTTACAAGACCAAAATGTAAGCATTATGATATGACTAGACAATAGAGCAAGCGTTGAATACGAGCTACGTTTTTCGGCTTAAGATCTTCGGCCGTCTTCGCAGTGCCACCAGCCACATATTGATGTATGGGACTTTCGATGGCGTGTGTGTGCGCCCACGTGCGCGTCCCTGCGGCTCATCCTTAAGCGTAAATTCGCTGCCGACTTCGGTTACCGTGCTACATATATTGGATAGTGTGTGTCCAGTAACACCCTTAAAGCATAGCCTAGACAGCTGAAATCTCACCACTACCATAACCGGGAACCGCTGAAAAGGGCTGAACATCAGCTTCGAGTTATTCCGTGATTAGGCATGCCCAGCTAGCTCTGTGTGTAACCGCCGGTGAAGAGAGCTGGCGCCACTCTTACTAATTTTGCCCCTCTTGAGGAAATGATTGCAGCGAGTCGATTTTCAGCACTATACAGGTTATCTCCGGTCTGTACTCCCAGTATTCATGTTATGATATTATGTGTACAAGTCGGGGACCACGAATGGACGTTGCCTCCTAATATGAGACGAAACAACGTGTAGATTGTTCTGATGAAGGTTGTTATAGTTGTACGACACACCAACTATAGGTATTATTACTAAGAATAGACTACATCAGTTGTCATACTCACCTCGAGTCACAGGTAGTAGTGAATGATCTGACGCGACACTAGACGCAGATATTAGTAACATATTATCATCGATCTATCGCCCTGTTACCACGGAGCTTAAGTGAAACTTGAGTTTCTTATATCGTTTTACCGGTGCTAAGATGCTAAAACGCAAGAACACATGTTGTGTGAAAAAGGAACTAGTACTAAGAGCTTCCCGCCGTAAGGACTCCTTATAATCTAGCCGTACTGATATGCCATACCCAGGAGGCAATGAAAGACATCGGCATTGGAATAGGTGAAGCCTTGAAGTTCTAGTCGTTGTGATGTCCTATCACTTGTATCAAAAAAATCATCAGGCGTCTCGCCCTCCAAAACAGATGTGAAATTAATGAAGTGAGCTTACCGGCCGAGAAGGCGTCATTTTATTTGCTAACGTTACCACTCTCGTGGCTTCTGAAGTCTAGTAAACGAGCCTGTTACTGCAGCCACAGTTTTTTATCTCTGTTTCTTTATCAAGTTCGTAACACATTCGTTACTCGACTCACTACTGTCTGATTCTTTAAGCGTACGCTGCAGGTATAGCAGGTTATTGTCCAAAATGAAGAAACAAGCTACATATGGCTTAGAAAATAGTAATCCAAAAGGCTGTGCATATTCCAGCACTCAGTAATAGTTACAATGCCGGCTTGGGGGCCCTGAAGAATCTAAGATATGAATAGGCTTATAGGAAAATCCAACTGTTGGTCATAAGAAACAACATGCTTTTAATTCGTATCGAAAGTATGCTGTACATTATTCTGATAGCGTTTTCTCGAGGATTTTATGTGCAGGCTGTGAAGTGCTTCTCCGTCTCTTCCATTAAGCCATTAGTTGGTTTAACTGATGACAAGTACTAATTACTATCACAAAATACACCATCATACAATATCTGACATCCAACCTGGTTCGATGAGTGTTCCTTAGTGCTAGCCAATATTCGATGAAACGGTTTTAGATTCACGCTCACGGGATAAAGTCGGCCTCGCAAGGAAGACTCTGGCATTCCAATTTTATCTCTTGCTGGCGGAGGGCCTTATTAACTAGCTATTATAACTATCATAACTGTAATTGTAAGCCGAGTTCTACGATCTGATAGTCTTCGTATTGAATGTCGAGATCAAATTCCTGCTCTTATCTATTAGGCTGATTAGGGTTACAATTTGCAAAATCCTGCTGTTTGTTCTGTCTCTCTGTCCACGTACACTATGAGTAAAGAGGCTGAGTGTCGGACTTTGTTCAACTCAGCGTGTCAATTTCAAACAACCATCTGGGTATAATAACGCTGCTTTTAAGTCAGAATTCGTCTCTCAGACTCTCATTCACTGTATTCTCATAGACTAAGGGCTCCAGAATGTGGCTATACTTGAATTCATGGGCTTTTTTTCAGTGTGTAATTATGAGGCTGCACCTATGTGACCTGTTCGGATCGTCGCCGTTTCAGGCGCGAGAGATCTGGAGTCGTTTATGCCAGCGAGCTTTATTATCACAAGGCCTGAGGACTGGACTAGGAGAGATAGACTCCATATGACAATCACATCCTATGAATACATCATCCCTTGACTGTCCAAAAACTCCCCTTTATTGACCGTCCGAAGTTCAGGGTCTATATACAGCTTTTCGTTCAGCCTTTGCTTAGAAATTCGCCGTAACTTAGGCTTCACTTAGCAGGTAACCGAAATCTTTACAGTCTTTTTCCGTATAGTATGACTATAAAGGTCTATTATAGTTTAGCGCGGGTAGTAGAGTCTGTATATATCACAAGGGCTGAATACAGGGCTTGTAGAATGACTCGGTGTGAGAAGAATATTCTATGAGCGCATAATAACCCTTAGCCCATCCTAAAGAACCTCTATCCCTTAAGGGACTAACTGGTCTCTATATGCAAGAGTCCTACGGACCTAAACCTCCCTCGTGAGCAGGTTTAACTGCGTGTCTTAATCTCGGAAATAGCTTCATTCTACTAGCCGAGCCATTCTGCAATTCGGTTTCATGCCTACGATATGATGAATATGGATACGAAAGGTCATGCAGTTCACGGCCTCACATAGGTGACCTCCTGTCAACGTATAAGCTTCCATACAACAGTATAACTGTGTAAGCTCGTCTCACGTATGCTTTCGCACAACATCTACACAAATAAAATGATAAGAGCTAGGAATAAGACAGTCTAGCAAGAACTGTCTGATATGTTAATATACTGCAAGCCCTTACATACTACTTATGCTTCATAATCTCTGTATGGAGAGAGCGCTTAGTTGTTATGGCTCCTTTATAGAGCTTTACTAGCGTATAAGACTTATTTAGGTAGGTTTCTCTAGTTATGTAATCAGCTAAAAATCTAAAACAAAGCCGATCTTGATAAATTGAGTATCAACACCACCTACTGACAGAGCAGTTCTCAAATCCATATATGAGCATCACTTTCAGACGCTCGTACAAACATAACTAAAGCTTGCCGGATGGTAACTTTAATGGACTTCCCATGACGTCTACTTTATCTGTAGTTATTACTAATTGAACAAAAGTTCATCAGCTTTTACTAACCGCCGAAAGCGAGTTGAATATGGTTAGTGATCACCGTGAAGCCGTATAAAACCCAGCTATTGAGGCTAAGGCTGTCCGAATCAGTCCACGCACATCAGTGATATCTCCACCTGAATGGAAATCACATACACGTGCTCTTTATTCCCTGTAAATATCGCCATAGCCTTGTGAAGAGGCGCAAGCTTCACCTAGGTGAGATAAAATCCCGATGTGGAGCCACGTGTATTGCAACTTGGCAACATGGATCTCCCTGACAAATGTAGGAGGAGGATCGCAAACTACTGTACTGTGGGAGGTCCACCGATCCTGCTGCGATCCATGTTGACCCTGAAGTTGGTCCCGCGACACAATCAGCTCCCTCAGATAGCTTCATAGACGCGTAAGTTTCTGATCTTATCTCTCGTGTTGGTGTATAGATCCGCATTTTGTAGTGATTTATCACATCTTCAACAGTGCGCCTAATGAAGTGACCATCCATTTCTTAGGAACCAGGCCAATCCCAGTACTTACACGGTACTTCGGCCGCGACGGCTGTTGAGAAGACTAGCTAATCAATATAAGCTCTAAAATGAAGGCCGTTACCCACACCCCGCGTATCTTTTGCTCATCCAATCTCTCGGGTACCACAGCAGTATGATATAATACACTAATTCGGCTGGGTTTGAGAGTATCCTTGTCTTCATAGTCTTGCCTGACCCTATAGCATTTGCTGAGGTCTCCCGATACCAGCTCAATGCTTGCGTCTAGGCTCCTCTTCGGGCCGAGATGGAATAATAATACCCCAGGCGAGGCGGTCTGATAATACTCCGGACTTTTTTGGTGGGTATTTTAATGGTATAGAGTCCGGAGTTTTTATCAGACCGCCTCGCCAGGCAATGAGATGATCCTCGTCGCGACATTTCATTTGAGGGGCAAAAGTATGTGAGACATCGTTTAGTCTAGGGACTCTCGGCTACAAGAAAAAGCACGAGTTGCTGTTGTAAGGCTACAGGCATCATGATGGAAGTCTAATTATAGCATCTGCTTGACTACCTAGGTAGTTGTTTAGTGTTTGGCTAGTGTTCGTCCCGCTCAATCGTCCAGGCATTTTAGTTCCGACGCATCGGAGCCATCGCTCAATCAGTGACCTGCACATCATGCTGCTCTTAGAAATAGCGTGCGTGCATGCACGATTTAGAAAACATGCGGCGAAGGGACGATACTACAGGTTTCAAGGATGGTACACAGTTCGAAATTTCACTATTATGGTCCTTGGCTGAGATTACATTAGCTCTGAACACGCGGCAATGACCGAATTCGAAAATGAGAACAATATGGATGAAACTTTGTGATGTATTCCGTCGGTTTATTTAGATCTACGAGGCTTGGTAGCTCGAAACAACAGCATCATGCCAACCAGCGTCGTTTCGACTTCTCCAAAGTTCTCCTCCAAAGCACGCTCGAAGTCTTCTTTCTTGTCGTTCCAGTTATGGAAGATTCCGATGCGATTGTACAGCTTCACATACAGATAATTAAACCAGTTTGTAGCATGCCTCCCGCCAAGGACAGTGCAACCTGTCAAAACCCCTCCGTCGGCTAGGAGGTCCTTGTAATGATCAAACGCCTTAAACTTCCCGCTCCCTGGAATGCAATGGAAAAGATTAAACATGGAGATTGAGTCGAACTTGGCGTCTTGTATTGCCTTGGGCAGCGGCTCCGTCACGTCGGCAACCACGGTCTCGACGGTGGCATTAGGTGCTTTGGATAAGATACGAGCCTTTGCCGCCTCGAGAGGATGAGGGTTCAAGTCTATAAGGGTGATTGCATGTCTTGCCTGGGCCCTAAACGGGCGTGCGAGAGCTACAGCTGGGAAATATCCCGTCGCAACGCCGATGTCAAGGTGACATCTTGAGAAATTCTCTGCAAAGAAGGGCTCCAAGACCGTATCCGTGCTGTGATACTTCTGTCAGGAACTAATTGCGCCAGCGGGGTGTCTATCCCTACGTACCGGCATCGCCACATGTACCGAAGATTGAAACGAAGCACGATCAAATCATACACGAGGGTTAGGAAAGTGGGCGTGTAGACGGTCGTATATAGACCGGGACTTGAGGCTTGATTTGCAGACATGACGACGGGGCCTCGATGAGTGCTTGTGAAGACGTATCGGATGCTGCCACGAGAAGATCACATGTCGAGAAGACCCTCTTAAATGCAAAATGGAATCTCTTGGAACTTGCTGCGATAATCGCAACGGCAACGACTATGAGCTGAGCCGATTTACTCGACAAGTCTTCTGATCAAACCAACTCCATTACCCCTCTCCTCCGTCAGGAATCTCCATTGATACCCCCCTTTACGATGTGGACGATGTGGTTCGAACCGCGTTTGTATTTCTCTAAATACGCCGGTTGTTGACTAAAATGCATGATAAGGACTTTGCCAAGTTGACGTGGCATCGTCCATCACATCACAATGTAGTGTTTTGTACCTATGATGTAGCCTTCAGTAGTGTCGGGACAGAACGGCAACACCCATCCACCACCAAAAAGTAGTGTGAATAAATTGGGCCGGATCGATATAAACCGTCATTGTCTCCATCCGGAGTAGTTCGCATGCACGTTATGGCGGAACGACCCTGCTGCATCCGGGGGACATCCCAGAATTGTCGCACGCTGCCCTATTCTCGGCCATTAAGAATCTGCTGCGCGACTAACGTGCCTAAGGTAGCACGAAGGACTAGCGTCTTCCCAGTCCCTCGGAACTGTTACTGAAATATAAGAGGCCGGTGCCTGGCCTGTATGATTTATGCACACCGCTACTCTCCCTCATGCACTCTTCTGTTGGTGACATACTGCATTACATGAATAGCTGACATCATTCTACTAAAGCGTATCACCGGGTGTTGATTACCAGATTTATCACTTTACCGGCAACGGACACCAAAAAAGGATACAGTTAGAACAATGCTATCCCTTTGCAGTAGTAGTCACGCTATCCACGCTTATATGTAAGAAGCGATGTTAGACTTGGGTAGAGTAACGCGCTATGAAAATAAGGGTAAAGCCGGCGATCATCATCCCTGCGGAGATAACACGGCTCTGATTGAGAACCAGAGGGGTATGTGAAGCTATCGAACGTGCTATGAGGTACAGTCTACCTTAGTAATTATTATTCTTTTGCTTTTTGGTACCTATATATTTGAACTTGCCCACTGCCACACAAGGTAGAACTTGCGAGCCTATCTACTCAGCAGTCAACCTGAATATTTCAGAAACCATGAAAATAGCTCCCGCTGCATATCAGTTCACAACAAGGATCTCAGATCCATGGATAGACTTAGCGACTACCCTAGACTACACTAACTGCATATTAATGCAATCATCACTCAATATAGTCAAGCGCAGCACAGTATTATGATACTGTTGAGTTCAAGGAGGGGCTGACATGTTGTTCAATCCTATCCATCCGGTGGGAAACAGGGGCAATCTTTGGGTCCCTAGAGCGTGATGACATTTATCTCATTCTTACCAACTGAACGAATACGTAAAGAACAACACCACGTGGTTAGCACCAGCTACTAGTTACAAGGAGTTTATCTGATGTGGTATAGATTGTAAGACAACGTCTTGGTATAATGCATTATCGCTGATTTCTAACCCCTGTTGAACACATGATCGGAATTATCGGACCCCTCTTTTCATAACCCTCTTCCGAACCGATGCTATTTGCCGCTGATCGAAGTCAAAATGTAGGCCATTTCCAATTCCTGGGCAACCTTTCCATGAATCTCAAGGCTTGAACCTCGCTAATTATGTTGCGAGGCGGCATAGCACCAAAGTAGCGATGCCTGGACGTAAGTAGACAATGTGTATCGTAATACTCTATCCATGCTCTGATGATCTTATAGATGAACCTGAGGAGTATTCTCCGCGGGGTTTCTGAGCGTAGATAGTATATCTAACTTCCGTTAGCATTTGTCATTAGGTAACAGAACTGCATATCGGAGGACGAGGGGTCTGTACAAAGTCATGTAAGCGTGCATGCCTTCGACGTCTGCTAATTCTTTGCGAACTTCGTCTAATAGCGACTCGACAGCCTCTGGTGACCAGCCTAAGTACCTTGTAAAGATAGGCATAGACATGGGTTCAAGGATCTTATTAATATTCGACAGCATCATCGATCCAATTCTCTGTAGCTGTTTCCCCGGAGGCCATGGGTTTACCGGGACTAATAGAATTTGCTAATTAGCAATCGTATGAACAGGGATTCCCGCGTGCCATACAAGATAGAGATGGGGATGCGTGACCATGTAAAGAATCATATACAAAACAAGCTAGATGTGATCACAACGGAATTTGTCAAGGGCTGTTATCATTCTGGTACTGACCTGCATACTTCCTCTCAGTCACATTTCTGAATCCCGCCTCCGTGAGTTTTCGTTTGTACTCCAGTGGATAATACACAGTTTGGCCGATCTTCTTCAAACCTGGGGTCGAGATTAGAAAGGATAAGTCGTAATGTCGTAAGAACTTGCCTGATTTCCAGAAATTCAACCATTTATAGAAAGAGGTCTCAATGAAGCTATTACGAGTAGACTGTATTGAGACAACCCACTCGGTAAACTCCGCCCACTAGCATAAGTTAGCCCGCCCTCACGAGGACTATCACCTTCATCCCCAGATCTACGAGTAGTAGAACAAATCTTGTACTTACCCCTCCTGGACTTAAGTTTTCGTATATTGTTGGTACTACATGTGTCTCCGGTAACCCACCCAGATGCCGCAGGTGAATGAAGTCGAACTTAAAATCGTACGACCACTCTTTGTTGAAGTCGGCCACCTGGAAGCGGCAGTTTGGCAAGCTGAAAGGTGGCTTTATAGGGTCGATGTCGACGCCAAGTACGAACGTATTGGGATTTCTTCTGGCTGGTCGTCTCTCAGTATATAGGTAGTGGCACGTGACCGCGATATCTTACCGAACTCGAGCGGCCAATCACCGGGACCACAGCCTAGATCTAAGACTCGCCGGGCGTTGTCGACTGGAGCTAGATGTAGTCTTCCGTCTAGCATCTCTAAAACGATGTTGTGTTGGAGGGCTGGGGACATCAGTTCTTGTTGCAGCACGGAAAATGACGTCGCTCGTGATGCTTACTATTCCTGTCTTTTTCTTGCTGATGGGCGCATATACAGTTAATTACTAGCGTCTCGAGTCTCGGGCTTTGACGCCAGACTTACCGCGTCGTTTGGCAGAAATTCGTAACCTGATATGATATTGTTCGTTTCATCAAGCCAACAAAGAGCGAGGAGCTGTACTCACGTTTATTATACGATCTGCCAAATTTTGAAAATATTGCTTTGATTTTGCGGGCGGTGCTACCCGACTTCGAAGTCGCCGATCTGCGTATTTCATCATTAATGCTGTGCTGATAATATTGAATGGGCATGCGTGGCCTTGGCTCACCTCTTCAAGGCGCCGCTGCCATGCCCATCGCCTCCACTGTCATCTTCCGAGTCCGAGGGCGGCCAGAATTCATTCGGTTCAAGATTTAGGTCGTCAATGTCTGAGCTGGTCTGCTTTTGGTCAACTCGATCCGGCACCTCATCTTGTCGGGGGTCGGAACCCACAGTAGCCCTGCTACCGTAAAAGCTGTGACGCCTTTGGTCCCATTCTGGCTGTGTCCCCGATTGACTCGACGTCGAAGAGGTCGGAGGACGGGTGCCCTCGCGCCGACTAGAGGCCTGTAGCTCTGTCTGAGAGTGGACGGCGAGCGTTGACGACGTTGCGGGCCGGAACGCAGCGTCGCCTGTACTCAACTTTGGGCCGGGCGTCCTCGAGTCAGATCCAGATTTCTCCATTGGTGGGTGGGCCGCGCGCCGTCGTCCGCCCGATTGTCTGACCTAAAATCCGCCACCTACGATACCAGCTTGGCTATGAAATCCTCCAGCGTGCCATGGACAACAGAATCGCGAAGGGGATGCGGGATTGAGTGCGGACAAGTCGTCCTGAAGGCAACACACTAGATTATGAGTATCATCGGATGCGAAAGGGAAAAGACGAAAAGTCCGAAAAGTCCAGTCACGAGGACGGGAGGGCGCAGCATAGGTAGCGCACACTACCCTCGTCGTCACATCCTTCTTATTTTACCTATTTCTGCTCGCTGCCTACCTATAGTTACTGTGCTGTCTGCACTTTTTCTTACGCCGCGCCTGCTGGGGTGGGCCCGGCAGAGAAGACTATTCCAGAATAGACCTGCTCACTGTAATACTCGTGGGTGAGCTGAGCGCGCATGCGCTATCTATATCATGGAAAGTAATATTTATTGGCGTTAAATCAGCTGTGCGCTGGTTGAGGACAGGGGGGGTTGGTATGAGATCTGCACTACTATCACAAACACTTGCTGTTTTCATCGTGCTAATAAATAGGAAGTTGGAGTATTGAGGATTTATTGTCCTGCACTAATTGGCAATATCCGGAATGCCGTCCTTAGACTACCTACTGCAGTGTAATTCTCATGGTAGTGTATTACAGCTCACATAGCTTGAGGGCTCCCCCAACCCATAGATCGCTGGGTCGTATCAGAAGCCGGAACGCACACTACTCAGTACCAAGGATCGGACACGTCCCCATTGATCGACGGGTGATCCTTGGAGTACGTAGTATAACAAATCAACAGGGAGTAAATTTCTTTTCGCGGGCTTTCTTTCAGCGCGCTTCTCCTCCCTGGGACTAGCAAGGGCCTGGGTAGGCTGGCGCAAGACATACTACATATACTTTACTACTACGGCATGTAGCGTACGTATAGAAACCCCTACCTACATGCTGGAGTTAATGCGCGGAACCGGTGGATAGCGAGAGGATGTGATTTGTTGGTCCTTCCCATCTCCCGGTAAGACAGCGGGACCGGAGCTTGGGAGGAGGATACTATCACCTCACTGCGCGTACTATGTCTAGGTTGTAAGTAGTTTGGTCAAACCACCCGTCGGCTCGCGTTCATTACACACAACAGAAGAAAGAAAGATAGAAAAGAAGAGGAAAATAAGAGACCTAGAAATAGAAGGGCTTCTCTTCAGCTGCCCTAATCGATATACACTTAATGCGTTCAAAGTCAAGATACCGTGCAAACCACATATCTAACCTGCGCTATACACTTATAAACAACAATAAGACATACTGTACGTCACCTGCTCTGCTCTATCACATGTAGAGACCGTTCTAGCGCCAGGAGGTAGCTATTCCAAAGTGAAATGATGAGGGTAATGCGTATAAGGAGATCTACCGGTCGTAGGAGAGCACTTGGGCACCTGCTACTTGAATAAAAGTCCGATTGGCATATCTACTTATTTGCATTGTCCCCATTCCACCGTGCAATACCCCTACTCAGTATGTGACTCGTAACACTGCGTCTACCTACAACAGCAATGATAACCAACTCCTGGTAGGTTGTTTCCTAAGCTTCAGCTTATAATGCATGAACCACATTCTACTCAGTTTCTCAGATCCCTTCATACCTATTTAGCTATTCGGTGAATAATAGGTGAGGAGTATCTGTACCTAGCTCGGTCGGTAACATGTACTCCCGCTTAGGGTGCGTCTTGGTGGCATACCGCCCCACCGAATACACCCATCATGCTTTGCAGTGGTACAATACTACGTTAGGTAGGTACAATGCCGTCAATTAGCCCATCGATTGCAGTTGTAGCCATGCCTGCACATAACATGACAGTTGATCCAGAAGCCACCCCGCCATTCCCACACGTTTCAAGCAATGGATCAATGGTTACTCCTCCTTGATATCCAGCAGTATGTTAAATCACACTTCTAATCAGGTAGGCAATCCCGAAAGAGCAACTTCCGTTTGATGAGACCGCTCGCTCGCCTCTGGGGCGTCGGGTTCTGCGGGCCATTCCGCTCCATTGATCTTCCTGGCCCTGCTCTCTTCTGCATGTGAGCAGGGAGAGGGCAACGGTTTACCCGCACGCCAGGGACCCATCGAATATTCTACGGCTAGTAGGGTATATGCTACTCCTCCTACAAGTGTCGGCGACACTTAGGGTGCTAGCGACGGGATCTGTAAAGAGGAGTGAGGACCGGTGTTGAGACGGATGACATGTCGTCACGCCAATTCGTGATGCGACAGAGAGACAAAGGCGATCGCCTGGCCCGCCGTCTCCGCTGCGCTCCCTCCCTTGAGGCCATACACGCAGTAGTCCCGCGCTGAACCTCCACAGTCCTCGGCGGGTTTGTCATACTATGTACGGAGTGTGTACTCGTGCGGCACAGGTTGGTCTCCGCCAGGCTGCGCTTGTGGGTTGTTCGAAAAAGAGGACCAACGTTGGACTGCCCACATCACCATGCCTGGCACTTTATGGATGCAGACAAAGTAGCCTAGTCATGCACGACCCTGTATCTCTTTCTAACAGCTCAGCCGGCCTTGGTGATGCTGCACAAGCATGTGTCTTACCTATCTTCGCACGTGGGAGGAGTGATTCTGGCGGGGTCGATGCTCTGACGTAGTATAAAGATGACACCATGGCAGGCCTCTCTGCTACTCTCTTCCTATGGGGTCTTCGTGGGCTGTTCCGCCATTCTCGTAACCTCTAAGGCAGACAGATTCACTCAGAGATGGACGAACCCATCGCCATTATCGGGCTGGACGCGAGGTTCCCTGGAGATGGAGATACACCAGAACACTTTTACAACTTGCTATTAGCAGGCAGGTCTGCACGTACAGAAGTTCCCCAGGACAGATTCAAGGTAGACTCCTTTTGGCATCCGGATCCAGATAGAAGGGGTACTGTGAGTCCAGTTCCGTTGTTGTGTCATTGTCGTCCTAGCTGAATGTAAATAGACTAGAGTTCGCCATGGCCACTTTCTTAAGGGTAGCATTGCGGCATTCGATGCCCCCTTCTTCTCTATCACGCCTAAGGAGGCAAGTAGCATGGACCCTCAGCAACGAGGCATGCTAGAGTGTGTTTATAGAGCACTCGAGAACGGTTCGAGCCCCTTTGAACTTCGCCAGCCTATCACCAAACTAATTCCCCTGTCAGCTGGAATACCTCTCGAAACTGCAGCAGGGACACAAACCGGTGTATATGTTGGATGTTTTTCGTCCGACTATCGGTCACTCATGGAAAAAGACTTAGATCAAGATCTGAAGTATGCTGCCACAGGGGTACGTGACATTTACTCTGCCAGAATGATGTTAACTTGAACAATGGTGTACTACTCATATGTGGCTCCCTTGAACTTGCCTGGCGCTCCTCGCTTCGACTAAGCCCCCCTTCAAGAATCAACAACTGATAGATCTGCAGAACGTTGTCAGCATGCTGTCAAATCGTATCTCTTGGTTCTACGACCTAAGGGGCCCAAGTCTTACTATTGACACAGCTTGTTCAAGCAGTCTAGTTGCCATGCACCAGGCTTGCAACAGCCTTAAATTGGGTGAGACCAGTATGGCTATTGTGGGCGGCTGTAACCTTATACTCTCTCATGAGTTCAGTATGACACTGGATAAAGGTGGAGTCCTTGGCCCAGATGGAATCTGTCGGAGCTTCGATGAGAAAGGGAATGGATACGGACGAGGTGAAGGCTTTGGGGTCGTTGTGCTCAAGAGAGTATCTGATGCTATACGAGACGGAGACACAATCCGAGCAGTCGTCAGAAACTCAGGCTCAAACCAAGATGGTAGATCACCAGGTATCACGCAGCCGACTAAAGCTGCCCAAGCAGATCTTATACGACGCGTATATTCTCAAGCTGGTCTTGACATGTCGCTTACACGATTTTTCGAAGCTCATGGTACGGGGACTTCGGTGGGTGACCCTATCGAAGCGAGTGCCATTGGTGAACTGTTTGGGTCTCTTCGATCGCCAGAACAGCCTCTTTACGTTGGCGCTTTGAAGAGCAACGTTGGGCATCTCGAAGGTGCCTCTGGGGTAGCAGCAGTTATCAAGGGGATATATACGCTCGAGAACGGCGTGATTCCTGCTAATACATGGCTTAACAAACTTAACCCTAAGATTCAGAGCTGCTGGAACCTCAAATTCCCTACAGAACCTCTGCCGTGGCCGCAATCAGGATTGCGCAGAATGTCAATCAACTCATTCGGTAAGCAAATGAAGTCCTTCGGTCCACCCCGCTGATAAGGAAAACCAAAGACCTGAAGACAGCATCTTAGTTACGTTTATTCTACTCAGCTAGGCTAACCGTTGTAGGTGTCGGTGGTTCCAATGCCCACGTTGTACTTGATGACGCCTTACATTTCCTGCAAAGCTACCATCTTGTTGGCCGTCACCGGACTGTCCTAGCCCCTCAGGACTCTCACGTTTGGCCTTTGCCTTACACCAACGGTACCTATATACTTTCATGATAATCTATCTCCCACTGATGATGCCGCTAGGTTATGACCACAATGCACATCTTAACGTCAATTACGATGGAACTAATGGCACTTCTCTAACTAATACCAATGGCCACACGACTAACGAAAGTCATTGTCATATGATTGGCACCGAGAAAAAGAGAGAATATCTCACAAAACGCGACGGGTCTATCAGCGGAGAAGCAGCCCTTTCATGCAACCATTTGTTCGTCTGGTCTTCGCACGATCAGGGTAAGTCTATTGCTAATCTTTTCTATAAACATCCGTACCTTTCCAGTACACTAGTTCGTCAGATGTCTTACAACGATCGCTAACTTTAACCTCTGAAGATGGTGTTCAGCGGGTGAGAAATTTGCTCAACGAATACGTTGACCACAGATCTCGAAATCTTACTTCACTGGAAAAGGAGCACCATTTCATAGAAGATTTGAAATATACCTTAGCAGCAAAGAGAACACACCATGGATGGCGGTCATTTGCTCTCGCAGACTCGTCCAAAAGCTTTCAAAACGCACTTTCCTCAGTCCCGACTGCAATTAGAACTGTTTCCGCACCTTGTCTTGCTTTCATATTCACAGGACAGGGTGCTCAGTGGGCAGCAATGGGGAGAGAGCTCATGAATTATGCCGTATTCCGTTGCAGTCTTTACGAAGCTGATAAATATTTGACCAGTCTGAATTGCCGATGGTCATTGATCTGTACGTATGCTCCTCCCCAGACGATTGACTAACTCGGCTAAAGGGTGAACTATTAGTTGAATTACTGAAAGAGACAAGCATATCGCGTGTTAACCGTGCTGAGTTCTCTCAACCTCTCTGTACCGCGCTTCAGATCGCCCTCGTGGACTTGCTGTATTCCTGGGGAATATTTCCCTCTGCAGTTGCCGGCCACTCTTCAGGAGAAATAGCCGCAGCTTACGCTTCTGGCTCCATATCTCGTGAATCCGCGTGGAAGATTGCTTATTATAGGGGCAAGCTGTGCGCGAAATTGGCACTCAGAAGTTCGGAAACAAAGACGGGCATGGCAGCTGTAGCCCTTACCACAGAACAAACCGAGTCAAGTATACGCCGAGTGAATGAGCTTGTGCGCGAAGGCACGCTTGAAATAGCGTGCTTGAATAGTCCAGAGAGCCATACCATTAGCGGTGACCTTGCCAAAGTCGAGTCGCTTGTGAGTATGCTCAAATCTGAGAATATTTTCGCTCGGAAGTTGAATGTGGAAATGGCTTATCACTCGAGGCACATGAGGCCCATATACGACGAATACATTAACGCCATTCGATATGCGGAGCCTGGAAACAAGCCTTACTCGCATGAAGCACCTTTCTTCTCTTCTACCCGGGGTGTTGTTGTTTCAGCTGCTGAGTTGCGGGAGCCCCTTTACTGGGCAGACAATTTAGTGTCTCCTGTGCGATTCAACGAAGCTGTTTTGCAGCTGCTTAGCAAGCAATTTGAGACAACGAATCGATCATTATCATCCGAGATACCTTTTCACAGTGTTACTGATATTTTAGAGGTAGGGCCACATAACGCGCTGCATGGCCCACTGCGCACGATTGTGAAAGCTTCGGGGAAAACCGATAGTATCAAGCTGCACAGTGTCCTCAAAAGAGGCCAATCTGTAGTCGATACTGCATTGGAAGCTGCTGGGTCATTATGGGCTCGCGGCCATGTCGTGAATCTTCTAGCGACAAGCCAGGCCTCTAGCGATGCTGATAGGCCATGCATGCTAACAGATCTACCTGGTTACCCTTTTAACCATACTACAGAATATTGGTTCGAGAGTCGTATTAGTCGAGCATCACGCCAGCCAAGGCATCAACGTCACGAGCTCCTGGGAGCCCCGGTGCCAGATTGGAACAAAAACAACGCAGTATGGCGTCACCGTATCTCGATTGCCGAGAATCCTTGGTTGGCTGATCATAAAGTTTTTGATGATGTCTTGTATCCTGCTGTAAGTTCAATTATCGTCTACTCTGCAGTCATGTACCCCAGATACTAACCGAAGATATCAGGCGGGTATGCTTGTTATGGCGATAGAAGCTAGCCGCAAGATCTCTGACCCTACGACGAATCTCAAGGGCTTCAGATTCTCAGATGTGGCATTCAAACAAGCCTTAAAAGTGCCAACTGAGGGCGGGATTGAATCATACTTCTATTTGCGTCCATGTGTCGAAACGAGCGTGATGCACGGCCAAGGGTGGAACGAGTTCCAGTTATTCACAGTAGCTGCAGAGGAATGGACTGAACATTGCCGCGGTTATGTATATCTGGATCATGAGCCAAAGGCCCTACCCATAGCGAATGGCTTTGAGACTCCTCCGGAATATCACGATATCCTCAACGGAGATGTCGAGGAGCTTGCTAGCTGGAGAGAGATCTCGAAAAAGCAGATGTACAGCGCGTTTCGTAGCTCTGGAAATGTTTTTGGCCCTCATTTTCAAACTCTGGAGGCGATCCGAGTAGGCCCAACAGCAACTCAATCGACTGTGAAAAGCCCGGTTCGAGGTATTCAGGCAGCGATGCCTTATCAGTATCTTCAACCTCATATCATACACCCGGCGAGCCTTGACGGCATCATTCAGGCGAACCTAGTTCCTCTGGTGTGCAGCGCTTCGCATACCCCAAAGGCCTTTGTGCCATTCTACGCCAAAGACTTATGGATATCCGCCAGATCGCTAGATATTGACGACAGTTATACGGTATCGGCTCGGGCTGAGAAACGGGGTCCCCTGAAAGCTGAGACCACTTTCACTGCAATCAGTAATGATACGGGGTTGACTATGGTGAAAGGCGAGGGATTCATACTTAGATCCGTCCCTGGAAGCGAGCTTCAGGTCGAACCATCGTCAAAGCACATTGGTTTCCATATCGAGTGGAAAGCTGACCCTGATTTTACCAGACCGAACTCGATAGTCAAGGATTCAGTGGAGTAAGTAGCCCACCATACCTTTTTCTTGCCTTTGATGACCCCGGGACCGGCAAGATTTTCGGTTGGAACACGATCATACTCTAGAAGGTCGCTGTAATTCTCTAACACCTGGCGGCTCTGGTCAGAATGGTAGTAGCTAACTTTGAACCTTATAGTAATGTCGGTCCTTCTTATTCACTACTAGCATATGAGTCTATATCGCTAGACTATATGCGCAATGCCCTGAGTCTGGACCTAGCGAGCGAGCACAGCAAACTGCCTCGCCACCACCAATTGTACTTAGACTACATGAAGCACGCAGTCGAAAATACCACCCTGAAGCCAGTTCACTATGACATTGAAAAGCTTCGAAAAACTCCAGAGGGAGCACTTATCATTGCCGTGGGACAAGCTTTGCCGCAGATCCTCATGGGAGAGATAGACCCGTTAGAGGTCTTTTTCAGTGGAAAACTGGCCGACGATTTCTACCAAGGTGCCTTTGGTGCAGAAAGGTGCTTTACTCAACTCGGCAGCTATCTTGATGCCTTAACTCATAAAAACCCTGCCATGAATTTCCTTGTACGTTCTCGCTCTAGCTTGCTCGCTTCCCCTTGTACTCAGTTAGACTCTGGCGCCTAACCCATATTATGCAGGAAATTGGTGCAGGTACTGGCGGTACTACCAAGTCTATTATGAAGGCGCTCACCCGAAATCAGGAGCGATACCAGAATTATTGCTTTACTGATATTTCGCCGGCTTTCTTCGAGGTGGCTCGAGATATCTTTCGTGACCATTCAGCGCGAATGGATTACAAAGTCCTGAATATTGAGAGGGATATCAAAGAGCAGGGATTTGAATTAGGCGAATATGATGTAATTATCGCGGCGAATGTTCTTCACGCGACCAAAAACATCGAAGCCACGCTGCGGAATACAAGACAACTGCTCAAACCTGGGGGAAAATTGCTACTATATGAATGCACCAACCCAACTGCGCTCAATGTTAATCTCGTTTTTGGCACGCTGCCTGGGTGGTGGCTTTCGGAGGAACCTCACCGAGCATTCGGGCCCCTGATGACCGAACAGACGTGGAACGATTCCTTGTCGTCAACGGGATTCTCTGGAATAGACGCCGTATTCCCCGACTTTCCGGACCCTGCAGACCATTTCGGTTCAATACTCGTGTCAACCGCAGTTGGTGCCATCGCAGAAACTCCAAAACTAGCACCTGCCTTTATAATCAAGTTGGGCAATTCGGATTCTCAGTTGGATGTGGCTGCGAAGATGTACAGTGCTCTCGCCCAGCAGGTGCCATGCGAGGTCGTTGATCTTACTCAAATACGCGAAAAGGGCTTCCAGAAGTCTACATGCATCCTTTTAGCTGACCTAGAAGCGCCAGTTCTCAGAAACCTATCCACCGACGTACTTGCTGCGCTCAAACACATAGTGGCACGAAGCAACAAGTTACTCTGGCTATCTAGAGATGGCAGAACCAACCCAGACTATGAGTTGCTAGCGGGCTTTTCACGCGTCATCAGAGCTGAGCATCCTGGACTACAGTTCATCACACTATCTTTCGACACCATGGACAACTTGTCGACCCTAGTTGACACGTCTGTTGAGGTGTGGCGCAAATCGTATACTAATATGGAGAATTCTTTCCGTGTCGTGGATGGCACTGTACAGATTGCGCGAGTGGTCGCGGCCAGTTCCATTAGCAAACATGTCCAGTCACAGACTAACAGTCTCGAAGCTGTCGAGGAGAAAATGGGTGATGGCCAACGGGCATTGACTTTACAAATACGCTCCCTGTCTCGACTTGACACGCTTCAATTTGAGGACGACCCAGTCTTTGAAACGCCCCTTTCAGAGCATGACGTCGAGTTCAAGGTTATGGCCACGGGAGCGAGCTTTCGTGACCTAGCCGCATTGCTCGGCCAAATTGATGACGACTTGGTGTTGGGTGCTGAGGCAGCTGGTATTGTGACACGAACCGGGCCTAACGCTGCGTTCAAAGTAGGCGATAAGGTTATGGGACTTTCGACGTATGGAACTATAAAGACGTATGCACGATCCTGCGACAAGTTCCTGACCATGATCCCTAAGCGCATGAGTTGGGCCGAGGCCGCGTCTATCCCCTTCGCCTACTCGGCGGCTCATGCTGTTCTAGCCGAACAAGGCAATATCCATGAAGGCGATACTATTCTCATCCACTCTGCGACCGGTGGATTTGGCCAAGCCGCTTTACAGCTGGCTCAAAGAAGCGGCGCCGAAGTTTTTGTAACTGCAGGTACTCCTGAAAAACAAAATTTCCTACATACGACATACGGTATCCCATATAGCCACATCTTTTCCAGTCGAGATCTGGCGTTCAAAGAAGGCATTCGACTACTCACCCAAGGTCGTGGTGTTGATCTAGTTCTCAACTGTCTCTCTGGGGACTCCATCATGGCATCATGGGACTGCGTCGCACCCTTCGGAAGGTTTGTCGAGTTAGGGCTGAAGGGCGCTTCCGGTTACACCTCTCTAAGCGTGCAGGCTTCAGGCCGCAACATTCGATTCGAGCAATTCGACTTCGTATATCTAATGAATAATGACCCGGTTCGCGCTCAGCGCGTCTTTCAGAGGGCTATGAAGCGAGTTCTTGTAGACGACTTCCCACGGCGCACGCCAACTATCGAGTACTCACTCTCTCAGATTCGTGATGCCTTCCACGATATGCAGAGTCGAGCTTCTATTGGCAAAATCGTTTTCGAGCCTCACCACGAAGATGTTATATCTACCGTACCCAGTCGGAACCCTACGACCCGCCTTGACCCCGATGCCACGTTTGTCATCGTGGGCGGTCTTGGTGGTCTCGGTCAAGCTATTTCCCGTTGGGCAGTCGCTCGGGGAGCAAAGAACCTTATCTTACTGTCAAGAAGCGGACCGGTAAAGGCCGCGGCGAAAGCGTTCCTCGAGGAAATTACACCTCTGTGTCAGAACGTTGCGGCTCCAGCTTGTGACGTTGCAGACCCAGAGGCGTTGGAAAGTTGTATTGCTGAGTGCATGACTTATATGCCCAGAATCAAAGGCTGCATACAGGGCTCTATGGTTCTCAAGGTAAATATAGAATTGAACACCTCTAGTACCCTTTAGACTAACGCAAAGGTAGGATAATCGTTTCCTGGACATGTCATTGGATGAATGGAACGATGCCCTCCGTCCCAAGGTCGATGCCTCCTGGAACCTGCATCACGTACTAGGCAACGAGTTGGACTTCTTCATATTACTATCTTCTACCATGGGCATCGTCGGCAATAAGGAGCAGTCCAATTACGCAGCGGGAAACACCTTTGAAGACTCTCTGGCGCGATATCGAGTATCCCAGGGGCTACCTGGTGTATCTTTGAACCTTCCTGCCGTTGAAGATGTAGGTTTTGTCGCCGATAAACCTGAGCTCCTGGAGAGCATGCGTGCTGCTGGCAACGGCTCCATGCCAGTAGAGGAGGTCCTCGCCGTATTGGACTATCATTGTGGTCTGTCATCAAAGCCTCTCCCCATCGACAAGGCACAAGTGATCCTCCGGCCAGGGTTGCCGCATGAGCTCGCCCCTCTGGGTATCGCAGAGCCACCCTGGATGCGGGATCCGCTGTTCAGTCAGCTCGGACTACTGGAAGCCAATGTATCAGCCAACCAAGGAACAGTAGCGAAAAGGGGGGTGGCGAATGCTACCCGCATCGCAGCGGCAGTGTCAATAACCGAGGCTGAAGACATTATTCTAGACGCTCTGCTTGATAAACTCTCTCGCGTGCTCAGCGTCGACCGTTCCAACCTCGACATCAACAAGCCGCTGCACGCCTACGGTGTGGATTCGTTGGTGGCAGTCGACGTACGGTCTTGGCTGCTGAAGGACCTGGGGTCCGAGGTCTCCGTCTTTGATATGAACTCACAGGCGAGCATTATGCATCTGGCGAAGACCGCGACGGCTAAGAACCGCTTCTTGCCGGCTTTCGAAGAGGCGAAGCAAGAAGAAGAGGTGCCGAAGTTTTAGACTGGCGATATACCACGGCGTATTGTCTATCTCTTCTTGACTTCGCATAATTCGGAATTGCACCCATGATGAACTCTTCTTGATTTATTTAAGATGGTATTCGGCGTCTGGGCGGGTATGGATGATGATTCTCTGATCATGTTGATGAGCTGATGGGTGCCCTTTTACCAATTTCGACGAATTTACCAGCTATGGTGGAGCTGGAGTTTGGCGGAAATCTCTGCGAGTTCGCTATGATACTTTAAGTATTCAGTTCGCTGATTATCACAATGGAGGATGAGGCGCTACAGATTTGGGGTGTTTGAACGTGTTTTTATTGATCAACAGTCGCTTAGTCTTTTTTTATGTAATTGAGTTCGAATAGCTAAAGAATAACTTATCTATACTTCGAATTATTACTCTTCTAGTGATGTTTGTGATATCCCTATCCAAAGGATCTCGCATTATACACAACCCCGCAGTCAGGTACTACGTAAATGGCTTACACGGCGGGGAGATGGCGGGGTAGGTAAGTGAGTAAGTGAGTAAGCAAGGTGCGACGGAGTCCCGCCAGATGCGCTGTCCCCCAAACCACAAATGCGTACCTCCCCGGGTAGTCTAGTCTAGACTAAGCTACTATCTAACTCTATCACTAGCTTGACTTTCTATTTCTACCCAAACATTATATCATCCCGCTCTCTTGTCTGTCCGGTTAGTTTATTCGAATAGACGGAGGAGGTCTTATTTCAGGAGTCTCGGTTCGCCGCCTTAATCAGCAACCAAGATGCAGTCAGGCATAGCGGGTAAGACGGCCCTCTCTCTCTCTCTCTCTCTCTCTCCCCTCTCTCTGTCTTTACAACTCTTGTGTGTCAAAATACTGACTTAAATAGCTTCCCAGGAGGTCGTCTCCCAGTTCAACAACCTCCTCTCCGACAGCTCCCAGTTCGGGCTTCTCGTCACCATCGCCTCTGAAGCCCTCACGCCGCTGGCGGCTCTATCCCGCTCGTCGTCCGACTTCAACTCGAACCTCCAACAGCTGCAGCCTTACCTCAAGCCCGACGAGCCCCTCTACATCCTCCTGCGGCGCTATGACCAGGCGCCCTTCCTCATCGCCGTCACCTACGTTCCCGATGCCGCCAAGGTGCGCCAGAAGATGCTCTTCGCCGCCACGCGCCTGACCCTCGTGCGCGAGCTCGGGACCGAGCACTTCCGCGAGACCATCTTCGCCACCACCGCCGACGAGCTGACCGCTGCCGGCTTCGAGAGGCACGATAAGCACGTGAACCTCGACGCCCCCTTGACCGAAGAGGAGCGCACGCTGGGCGAGGTCAAGCGCGCCGAGGCCGAGAATGGCACCGCCACCGGCACCGGCGTGCGCGAAATCCACATGAGCTCGACCATGAGCATGCCCGTCAAGACCGATGCTTTGGCAGCGCTAGCCGAGCTAGGACGCGGTGACGGACGCACCTTGGTTATGCTGGTAAGTCCCTAGTGTCACTGCTGCTGTTATCCTGGCCTTTGTAGTGCAGCCGTAGTTCGCTTCCGTTCTGCATGTCCATAGAGGGGCCCATCTGACTGAACTCCCCTCCTAGAAAATCGACTCACAGGATGAGTCCGTCGAGCTGGTGCCCGACGCTTCGAAGCCTACATCCATTGCCGAAGCCGTGAAGGCCATCTCTACTTCGGAACCCCGATTCACCTTCTTCCGCTACAGGTCGCCCCGTGAAGACAAGGACCTCCTGCTCTTCTTCTATACGAATCCGGCGACGCCCGGTACCAAGGCCATCAAGAACCGCATGATCTACCCGCTACAGAAGAGAGCCGTGCTGACCATGGCCGAGAAAGAGTGCGGGTGTGCCGTCGAGAAGAAGTTCGAGGTCGAGGACCCTAGTGAGATCACCGAAGAGCTGGTGTTGGGTGAGCTGTTTCCCAAGGTAGAGACAAAGACAGCCTTCAGGAGGCCAAAGAGACCCGGCCGATGAACAAGAGCCACCACTAGTCGATGGGCTTCGCTGGCGAAGACCACTCCTGAATTTCGGTACAGAGAGCAAATTGTTGAAGAAATACTAGAGTTCTACTGTTGAAAAGCGAAGAGAGTGAAAGGGAGGAAAAGAAAAGAAGGGAAGTCATTTTGCTACACCTTCCACTCTACATGAGTACAGATGCAAATGCTACTCTTCACAATGCGAATGCCGTTTATGGACACGATATATACAAAATATGCAGTCATTACCACCAAGTCGCACGACTCAAACTCAGCTGCATCAACACAGCGCCTGGGACAGACTTATTCTTCATATTTGTTCCCTGACAGCTTAAACGGTTTACTCTTCTCCAGCTTATCTTTCAGGAACTCGTACACCGTGAACGTAACGGCCTGACCCGGTGCGACACGCATGATTCGGGGTGTGATACCCTTGTAAAAGGCATGGAAGCCCTCTTGTCTATAACGCACAATGCAATTAGCAACATGAAGAAAACGTGCCATGGGTTCACAAGTAAAGATAAACCGTGGTTTCGCAACGATAGAACTCACCGGAACATATCTCCAGCAATCACCGTGATCCTCTTGAGCGCGCTGACGCCGGGTTCGGCTGGCGTTTTCTGCAACCGCGTCTTGATGGTGTCGATGGGTGCATTGCTCAAGGGACCCATGGCACCACTGACAAGGCCAATGAAGGTGGTCTGCCAGCTAGGCAGGGCTGCGTTGTCAGGCTGTCTGCGTAGCAGAGCTTCCTTGAAGTATGTGTACGCCGTGAAGTTGACGGCTTGGTTGGAGCCCTGACGCAAGGCCGTGAGACTGACACCGCGGTAGAGAGCGCCGAAACCTTCTTCTCTGACAACTGTGTACAGGGCGTGTGCGGCATTACGGTACTTGGGTATGTCGAGGGGGTCTGCCATACTGTGATGCTGCGCCTGCAGACGGATTTTGATGACCTCCATGGGTGTTACGACGGCCACGGCCTCGGTCACGCCAGCCGCGAGACCTGCAAGGAACGTACTAGACCCCGAGACCGTCCCGGTGCTCTTTTCTGCGAGGAGTTGCTTGTACGCTTCGAACGACGTGAACCGAATCGCCATTTTGGGTATGATACCAGTCAACACCGCCCCGAGACCCTTGTACAGCCCTAGCGGCGTCTCACGCCGTACGATCTCCGCACCTGTCTTGATGAATCCACGTGAGGGCGCCCCGGGTTGACGCGCCCGCCGTGACAGTTGCATCCGCACTTTTATCGTATCTATAACAATATAGGCATAGCATTAGTGCAACCCGTTCGAACACCGGGTCCGTGACACGCCACAGCGTCAAGGTCGAGGGTATAGGAATATACCTACCTAGAGGATGACACGCAAGAGCCTCCATCATACCTGCACCTCCACCCGCTACAAGAGATATTCAGTCAGCGAAATGCGTGTCTCTATTGACGTCTCCATGTTTTATGTGCTACCACGTAGCGTCTGGAAAGCTGTCAGCGTTCGTAACTCACCGATCAGGTTCGTCGCCGCGGACGGCGGCGCCTTGCCATCTTTACCAGCAACCTTAGTTGCCATCTCGAATTCCAAGATCCAGTGGCTTGGGCTTGCGCCCTTCGTTAAATCGTCTAGCCAACTGCGCCTGACGGGAGTGTCTACAATAAATTTGGTCCTTCTTTTAGGTATATATGTATGGTTCGCCGATTACGTCTGAATCACGACAACATGCAGCAGTATTAACAACCTTCGTTGCAGCCTTGCTTGCAAAGCTCTGCTACGTCAGGTATGCCTAATCAGGTGACACGGCCCGACGTGCCACGTACCAGCCGAGCCGAGGATAACTGGAATTTATCGCGAAGGTTTCCGGTTCGCAACGAGTTTGGGCAAATTCGGTAGGTTGAATATATAGGTACGTGACTCCGGGGGTAGAAAAGCCGTGTTCGGACAAGATCCTCTAATATTATTTCTAAGATGAAGAAGATGAGAGGAAAAGGAACAGTTCCAGAAAAAAGGGACGTGGCCCAAGATAACAGAGGGGAAGAGATTCAATATAACAATAGAGCAAACTACTAGGAAGTTGCCGAACCCCAAGGGGTAGCAGATCTATATAGCAAAAAGGAAGTTAATGGTCCACCGGAATCATGTCTACGCCAAGGACATCCAGGCGAGCTTCAGTCACACGCCCGCCCACCATCCCTTCCACGTGCCGGGTATAGAGTATTGCTACCTACTGACAGAGCTCATAGTTCCGCGGCTTCTCGAATTGGTGGGGAAGGGGCTAAGGACGAGGGACCAAGGGACGGGATCGAGGCAGTGGGTTTATCGAGATAGTCTAGTGTAGTACTTACTGTCCATTCATCCAATATAGATAGCTGTGGAGAAGAGGAGTATGTATGATCATAGTTTGGTGATTCAGCAATTCAGCAATGTTAGTTAATGCCAATGCCAATGAAGAACAAAGAGTCACGCATCCATAGAACGAAACGAGGGAATTCGATCTTTGCCCTTTCAAGGTCTAGCACCGAGGGCTCTGTCTGTCAGTTTGACTTGCTATTACTATTAGGTAGTATGTTGAGAGGCCAATTGGCAACTTTGCCAATATGTCCAAGCTTCTTGGATTTGTCCCGGTTGTCCTTTTACGCATGTAGGATATACATAAAGGGCTGGACAGAATAGATGGATAGCTAGCTAGCTAGCACGGGTGGCCGGAAGTGACCGGGCTGCGCTCGGCGAACCGGAGCTCTACTCTACTCTAACTAGACTTTTGACGCAGCTCTTCTTCATCCACCCATTTATCCCCCCTTTTATTCTTCCTTTTCCATTTTTATTTCTTTTCGGTCTAAAATATACAATTGGCTCCTCCTTCGTATAAATCTACTTTCCAATCAATCTTGAATGTATGTACAATGATTGTAATTTTATGGCAAGATACGTGCAAGCATCGTATTCGTCCCGCGAATCCTAATAGCCGGTGACGTCGTCGCTCGCGAAGCTACATATAGTAGTCAGGTCTAGGTCTAGGTTACCTACAGTACGTACCTAGCTAGCGTCATGGAGGCTTAACCGACAGAAAGCCGAGCTTGTGATTTTGCGGGGTGGTACGGAGTAGATGAGGTGGGCTGAAACTTAACCCCAGTTTTGTTGTCCCCCACTTTCCAAGTCCGTCCTCAAACGCGAACAGAAGAAGAAACATCCGAGGTTGAAAATCCCCCCTAGGAACGAAACGACAGCGCGTCAGTATGCGTACGGTAGATAGATAAAAAGTTACGAAGATCTCTCAGCTCCGCGTCTGGACCTACACTTTCCTTGTCTAGCCGTCGAATCGGAAGTTTTAGGAGCATTTGTGCTCTTTCTTGCTAACCTAGGAGATTCACCCAATGACGCATGTCAGGTATATGCTATCACATGTAATTTATACTCTGAACGAGTCAGAGGGATGTGGGAGAAGCGTCGATCGCACATGCTGCATTCCTGCCTATGTATGTATTTTGTGTATTAAGTATACTCACATCATGATCAATGCTTAGAAGGAACTTAAACATTCATAACATTATCCCTTGATGATCGCAGTGAATTTTTATTCAATTCATCAAATCATGGCCATCCGTGATGGCATGCAACTTTATAAAACGCCCGAGCCTTAATCAAAAGCTAGTACCTGTTCTAGCTGAAGCCATGCCTTGTCGCAAAGATGAATGCGCCCCGACCTTTTGTTGTATGCCTGTCTTGTGACTCGCCGATTAAAGAAATGGGTATATGCGGCGCGCTAGAAGTCATAGATTCGCGAAATCGAACAGAATTGCCAGTGAACCTCACTAGACAAGAACCCAAGAAGAAAAAAAGACACAAATACTCCCACAGAGGATACTTAGGACGGCGTTCCCCTTGCAAGACATTCTCCTGGCTCGCCCTCGAAACTGTACATGCGAACTTCCCCGTCTTCGCCTCCGCTCGCAAAACGGCTATCGCTGAGGCCTACGCAGGTGACAGGCCCGCTATGTCCAGTGAATGTGCGTTCACATTTGCCCGTTCGTGGTTCCCAAACTTTGACTGCTAAAGGTCAGCAATGATCATGAGCCAAGCTTCCAGATAAAACCAAACTTACCAGTCGCATCGTTGGCCCCAGAAACGTAACGGAGCGTGTCCACCGCGAGACCCCAAACCCCCTCAACGTGCCCCCAGAAACAGCGGGGGCTCTTACCGGTGGCAGTGTCCCACAGCCGTAGTGTTGCGTCCAAAGATCCTGTGAGCATGTACCGTGGGGGCAATGGGCGCTCCGGGTCGTTCGAAAACACCGGGCCATACGCTGCTCGTTCATCTGGTTGACAGCTCGAGCTATGTGGACTTGGTGACCTGACGGGTGTGACGCTACGGTTACTAGCCGCAGACGACGTTTCAACTTCACGAGCACTTTCATCCTCGAACTCGAAATCATCAGGCATAGCCAAGACTTGTTGAACCTGGCCAATATGTCCCTCGTATGTCTTAATGCATGTCCTGGAATCCAGATCCCACATCTTGACAGTACAGTCATCCGATGCCGATAACAGCGTGCGAGATGTCACATCCAGACGGACATGGTTCACCCAGTCCGTGTGACCCCGTAGAGAAAACGACTGCTGAGTTTTGAAATTGAATATCTTGATAGATCTGTCCATGGATCCAGATGCGAGAAAATCGCCTTCCATGTGCACTGTAATGACACCACCTTGATGGTTCAGCGTGTTGATGCAGGCACCGGTCCGCCAATTCCAGATTTTGACAGTACCATCCAAGCTTCCACTGACAAGCATCCGGTCGTCAAATTGCAAAGCTCGAATGCCCATAGTATGTCCCTGCAGGGTCCGCACCACCTCACCCTTCTCAATGTTCCAAATCTTGATGGTGGCATCATAGGAGCCAGTGGCAAGCATATTGTCGTCAAATTGGAGACATGTAACTCCATTGGCATGGCCACTGAAGGTTTTGATAGTGCACCGGCCTTTCTGCCAGTTGGAACCAACTTTGAAGCGGTCTCGGTAGACATCTTTCCATGGCCGGAATCTCTTCCTTTGCGTCGATTCCGAAGTATTATCTATGGTTTCCTTGATACAAAGACGCTTGGCTTGCCCTTCAACTTCGCTAGGTTCTGCTGCACGCTTCGTGCCAGTCGAAACCGGAGGGGTATCGTCGTCGACGACTGTAATTGATGCAGGAGGGAGCGCATGCTGGAGCTGTGGCTTCCACTCTCTTAGTCGCTTTTTCTCCAGCCTAGGCAATCCCCATTGACATTTTTCACATTTCCGCCCTATATGCTGCTCACACATACGATGCCAGACAACATCGTCTCCAGACAGGGCATTCCACCGTCGGCTGACCTGCGCCGCCTTGCAAAGAGAGGAGCAATCCAGGTAGCATAAGATTTTGAGAGACAATTCGGTGGGTAGCGCGGACATGAAGTCGATCTTGAGCTGTTCATGTACTTCTCGTGAGACCGTAGATAGTTGGGGAAAGCAGCATTGAGTGATGATGCCCTGCAGCATTAACTCTCGTTGTTTAGTGGGAGCGGCAGAAAACAACGACCACACGTTTGTGATCGCTTGACGGTCACCTGCAGAGAGCGTTTCAAGGTCCTGTGATGTATGAGTTAGCGAACCATGTCACGAACAATTAATCGGAACCCGTCAAGTAACAACGTACTCTCTGGATGAGCGCCATTTTGGATTCGTCGGCAGCCCGGCGACACTTGGAATCTGGGCGATGCCTGTAACAATATTTGCTATTTGGATCCTTGTTTTTCAGGTTCGCCATTGATGGGAGGTCTGGTTTGCCTATGGGGGCGTACAAGCTGGGAATATGCTCGCGCAGGAAGGGCGTCACTGATTGACTCATGGACTGTTGAGAGATGTTAGGGAGGCGGGAGGCATCTTCTCCTGGTCTCCTCCTGTCGCAGTTCTCTCTTGACGGCTTCATGTTCGAGGATTCCTCGGACGGTTTGGGGGTGAGCGGCGGCGTTTGTGTGCGCCCAGCAAATGAAAAAGCTGGCTTCTGGTCCATATGTATAAAAGCGTTGTCTTCCGAGAGATGTGTAGGAGTGGCGTGCCACGGCAAGGGCATCAAAGGATAGGTTGCGGGTAGAGATACCAGGCTTTCCATTTTCGATAGTATCAGCACCTATGACAAGACTGCGGCCTGGCGAAGTCTGTAAGGAGAGGCCTATGCAATCCAGAGCGAAAGATTATGCGGCATTTGAAAAGGATGATAGGGGCCGAAAGGACGGTGTGGCGGTCAATCGAGGCAAGATGGCGTGCTATTTCTGAGACGGCTTGGAGTGTACACGTGTAAGACGGCTAGGTTAGGTAGTGAGGGAGGATATAGTCTTGTAGGTCTCGTAGTGCAGACTGCTGGTAGCAGATAGTGTAGTGTTTGTAGTGGTGAATATAGTAGTATGGTTCGAATAGACTTGAACCTCGAATTAGTACGATCCAGGGCCAGTTTGCCTCTTCGATATCCCTGCCCGAGATCTATCTCTCTGTCTCAGAGCCGAGCCGCGATGGTGACTCTCTATCGGCGATTAGATTGGAGGAGCTAGCGATGTGAAGATGTCTAGTGTAGATAAAGTAGCTTCGATGCTTTCGACAGGTTTCCTCCGCTAGACTGGCAGCACAGCATCCGGGCTGCGGATATGAGGGTGAGAGGAAATAGAATTGCGAGATTGGTGGAGTTGAGCTGCTTTGGGGCGAGAATTGCGACATCGCTGTGCTGTTTCGACCGAGATCCCTCTCCCGCTGCACGATTTGCCCCACTACGGCTGTCGGGGCCAGGCTCCTTGCAAGCCCCGCCCGGGCGCTAAGCCTCTTCGGCCACTAGCGCCAGCTAACTGACAGGTCCCAAGCAGAACCATAAGACGTAGGGCAGAATCGGGGTGAATACCGTAACCCAATGCAGATTAAGCCGCCCTTCTTTAGCTATCTAGTGGTTGCATTGTAGCCCCTCCAGCGACCCTCCCATGCATGTTTAAGTCCACTGTCTCTCCTCTGGATGCATACCTCCTTTATGTGGAGGGGCTATAGTGAATACCTAGATTTCTGCAATTTCTATTATCATGGAGACAAGCAACAAGCCGTTTGGTAAGTACTATCGTCATGATTCTTAAATCGGTGTTTTCTGGTCAGTTAGAGCAAGCTATGCCTTCTTGCTGTAAAAAGAGCTGTGTACTATACCAACATCCTTGGGCAAACCTTGTGTAATCCCGACAGCCGTGCAACCGATCGGCTTTGCAGCGCTGGCAGGTACAAGCCGCCCGCTATCATTTTTTCGTGACCGACTGGGATCAGCACGTGATGGCAATTCTCTAATTTTACCTAATTTTACCTAATCTCACCCTTGCACCCACTTCCTTCCCCAGGACTCCAAGGGTTGTTATTACGTACCCGGTCATCCGGAAATGCGACACTATCGCGTGCGATGGCGACGCCGGGTGTCATTGGACGCCATTAGGTGCCGACAACTCGTCACTTTTACACAATAAACAATATGAAAAGAAGGAAATCCGTTGTGATGTCACTGCCACTATTCTTGCAGTTCTGCTCAAGGGGTTGCTAGCTAATACTTAATCTAAAGTATGAGACCCTTGAAGTACCTGTTTGGTATTTGAATCTATCCCTAGCGTAGGCACACTGATCTCATCTACTACTGTACGACATCCACTAAACTACCCTTCAAACCAACCCTAAAACCCACTAAGGTGGCCGTCAAGGTACCTAGATAATTGCAGGCTTACCACCCAATTAGCTCACAATATCCCTCGAGGTCCTTGCCGTTTAGAGGCATCGATGAACAAACTTTATCACATGTATCAACCTCGTTGGTGGAAGACATTCAAGACAGAATGGAGAAAACCGGCTTATTGGCCGAGCAGCTTCTACTATTGGGTAACTTTTGACATGGTCTACTAGTTATCTCACTCTGAATCACTGCAGTCGTCCTCTTCGCCATCATAATGCTTAGGTTCGAGAGGATGGTGATCACGCCCCATGTCGATACTAACGCGCGCTCGTCAGCGATTCATGTCTCATTAGGTAGCAATGCTAGATGAGATTGAGGCCAAACCTACCCATTAATCGCGTCAAGAAAAAGACAGAGGCGCTCGTCGCTAAGCATGCCCTCCGCTACGTCACCAACATACACTTCAACGCGATTGCCCGCTGTCTGCAGCGTTGACAGGGCCGACAGGATTTGGTCGAGCGACCGTGGATCTTCAAGCCCTGTGCCGGAAATTCTGATCTTGAGGGAGCGAAGATTCACACCACGGCCGATTGCCTCTAGAAAGCGATGAATGCGGTTCACGAAGCGTTCGGTCGTCTCATCGGAGAAAGGGTCTAGATTGACTTTAAGGTTCCTGGCAAACTCTAACACTACAACATCCTAGAGTTAGTGATCATACTGTGAGTGTTGTAACATGAAAGTGTGTTTGGTTGGCACCAGTGCTTTGGATACGGCAGAACCCGTGTTGGACGCCCTCCGTGGAAAACCCTCTCAAGGCACCATGAGAGTCTTGAATCGGAGCCTCTATGCTTGTGCAATATAAAGGAAACAAACAGGGAATAACTCTGAGGGTCACTTACGCCGGCTACCTTCGGAGAAGCGAACATCTGCTCGCTCCTCGTCGTTACCATCGTCGTCCCCCATGATATTAAGGACGAATTCAGCTTCATTGCAGAGCACTTGGAGGGCCTCGCTATGTATTTGCTTGCAGGTGTAAAGCAGCGCTGTCAGGCCGGTCTTCCCAACATGACTCTCCAGATTCGATCGTGTATAGTCGTAGAGGGCTTCATAGAGCGAGAAGACGCCGAAAAGATTATCAGATAGTTCGCTAATAAGATCTGCGTAAAAGTGCTCATAGATCTTGAAGCGGAGTTCGAGCGGGATATCGAGAATTGTGGCTTTTGCCGCCGGTCTATCGCGCATTATCGAGGACAGGGTCATGATGCCGTTTACCTAAAAAGAGGGGTTCAATCGCTTGGTGGGCTATGCAGGTAGAAAACCCAAAATAATGTGGCAAGCAGTCTGATCATAAATATTTGTCTGACCATCAAGAGCAGAGGCACGTGGGCTTGTTTCGAACGTGAGCGGGAGGGCAATGATGATGGCGATGCTCTGTGAGGTTATTATTGGTTATTCTGTCTCCAAGTGGCCTTGGCCCACCTAGGTTAGCAAACGAGACCTACAAAGACTAGACTGTGGTGGAGCATCAACTGGGAGTGCTTGTGATTGCTACAAACAAATGTTACTATCAAATGAGGTACTATGATAGTACATCACTTGAAAAGTCAATTATCCCAAATGCTTCTAGGCACTTGTACATAGTCAGTTCATCTTCCTACGAAATATGCAGTACTGGGTAGCACGGCACGTGTCTGTTCACCCACCTAAGTCCCGTCCTCAAAGAAAACCTGTTACTAGCCGTACAAAAGTCCTGAGTGTGAACATCGTTTGCGGCCTAGTTGTTATCAAGGGATAGGAATGTACTTTTGTCCAAGACAAGAAATGCGAATACATAACAATGACCTTGTTCTATCTTTAAGGAATTATGACGGGATGAACAAGTCTCTTGAACTAAAGCTCAGCTGTGCCTAACGTCTCATTGCCAATCGACTGAGAACAATGAAAGTTATAAATAAAAGTAATCATATATTTACTCAACAGAATCGGTCTAAGCTCTCGCAAAAGATTCGTTAAGTCTTCGCACTTAGTTTTATCAGGTAAGCCGAAAATATTTTGAAAAAGCAAATATTCATCGCTCCCTTAAGTCGTTGCTCCAGCGAAGCGATGATGGCATCCAATCTCCCCTCTATTCGGGTTCAAAAACCATTGAAGACGCCGGCAAACTACGGCGCCCCTACACAGGCTCGTCCAGTAGGCCCTAATGAGACCCGTCACCTCCTACATGAGGAACAGAAGGGAGCATTCCTTACAGTCTCACGAACTACCACTCGAGGCTCGAGTGAAGCCTCATCAAAAAGCGGCAGATCTGCTATAGAAGCGGCACGCAAGGGGGGTAAAGCGGCTATTGAGGCTAGCAAAAAGGCCGCAGTGGGCGCCGTGCACCATGTTAACAAAATAGCAACTAAAACGTTCAAAACTAGTGAAAAGGAGAACAAGAAGGAGAACAAGAAGAACAAGAAGAACAAGAAGCTCAACGAGACAAAATGCCAATTATCACATTCTTCCAGCTCGTCATCGTCGACCAAGTCCCTCTTCCATAGACGAAGACTACCCAAGCTCCAGATTCCCGAGGTACGTATCGCAGTGCGAGAAGCATTAGATATCCCATGTTCAATAGGCACCCCAGACAGCGCTTCCTTCGCGCTCCTCGAGCTGTCTCCGACAAGCAGAGTTCTCAAATATCATTGGCAAGACGACGACGAACCCGAAGACGTCCGCGCGGAGTTTCACAACATGCTGAGCGCACGCCGTCGAGTTCGCAAAGGTAAGTTCGGCGCTGAGGTTACGAGGTACTGCCTTGCGCGCCCAACATGGAAGGATAGATGGGGATGTCGATGCCCCAACGACAATCGTGAAGATCGGGAGTTATTGAAGAACCTCACGGACGCCCTACAGGAGCAGAAGGACTACGCCACCAGGCTGGTCCAGAAAAGCTCGCGCCCGTTCCCGGGGTTCGAGCCTGTTTCTTGTCCTGGTTGCACGCTTAAGATGTATTGGCAGCACAAGAGCGCCTATCCCGGGTTGGAGGGGCGCTAGATATGACGGGTCATTGATAAATACGGGGGGATTCTGGGGGGCTTATTTGTCTAGTAGCTTGTTTGCTTTCTTTGTTATCGCAGATATTGCATTGTCAGTTTCTCCTTGTCTATAAAAAAGAGGTCGAGTTTGTTGTGTTTGACAATTTATGTCAAGCAATTGAGTCGCTGCTTTTTAGAAATAAGTCGTCATACAATTAAATTACGTCTCTAAGATAATTATGCTTAAGAAGTCATAGTCTAGTGCATGTGCATGTCTATGTGAGTCAGTTGGTTTTGTTTAACACGTAAAGGATCCAAGGGGACTTCAGGAGTTGGGTATGAATTCAAAGCCCACCTGAGCAGATTTTTCTTCTCTCGTAGTTCAATATGTTTTTTCTCTATTTAAATTGCCATAACCCATGCTTGAGAGCTGGAGTCCAGTTAGGATAGTCTGAACAACTGTCAGGCCTATAGACGCAACACCCGATATGAAGACAGCCCAGAAGTCCAGTACCGATTCAGATCCCTAACGTCGAACCAAGATGTACTCAAGTCACTTGGGTGTTATGCAACAACAAAATCCTGAAGCTCTAGCAGCCTCTGACCAAGGTAGGCAAAATCATATTGCGGCGGCTCAACTGCAAAGTTTTCCCCGATACTGTACGTAGTACAGTGATGTCAGGTGTTTCTGTCCCAGAGTAAATGGGATAGCCCTACAGTTACGTAGCAGGTAGGTAGAAAGGGGTCAGCAGCCATGAAGGTGTATTAGTCAAATGGCCCCTTCGGCCTTTCAATTGGTAGACGGGAGGGATAGCCCGTATATATAGAACTGGCCTTACAGGAACACGCTGGGGTGTCACCTATCTTCCTGATAAGTGACTCTTGAGGGAACTAACATTATTGCTACCCCAGGGTGCGTGTAGAAGGATATCATCATAGACTCCTAAGGTATGCAAGGGAGGCATGTTGATACCATGGGCGGGGGCCTGATTGCCTATGATACCAAGTTACAACCATCGCCGCAGGGAGGAAGGATCCAAGTCTCTCCACACCTGTGTCTCACACGGAACCAGTGCAGAGCCTCATGTTTGAGGGCCTGGGAATAACCCCTCATCTTTTGGATTTTGTAGTTCCCTTCCCTTGCCTAGGACGGTTGTGCGTATTGTACAAAAGTCGACTTGTATAAACACAATTCTGCTACGGCAAGCTGTCCCGGTAGCCAAGCGATAATATTTGTTATTTGAATCCTATATAACAGACAGAGCTACTCAACTCACTTCTATCTGAGCTAGGTCGAATGCACGTTGATTGTGTCAAAACTCGCATTGAGTCTCACCATGAAGGCGGCACAGGAAGAGCTCACCGCCGTCTCGAGCCTGAGCCTAGAGAATGATGTAGAGTCAGAGCCCTCTCCGTACTCTTGAGTTTTAACCTCCACTAAAATGTGAAAAGGGACCAAGACGAATTAGCCAGCATCGGAGATGTTTCGCATGACTTCGCTGACTATCCAGTGAATCTTTTACCAATGACGCATCTCGGCGCCATCTTTCATGGTCGAGAGGAAGTGATGAAGAAAATAGATGAAGCTCTTGAAGGTCCCCATGATAGGTTACGATCGGTTCTCATCCACGGGCTCGGAGGTGTTGGCAAGACGCAGACAGCGCTTAATTATGCCTACGCAAATGCAGCCAAATACGACGCGATTTTCTGGGTTCGTAGCGAAACAACTTTATCCATAAATCACAGCATAAGCAACATTGCGCGCGGCTTGAAGCTGCCTGACTCAATACGAGAAGATGCAAATGATGAGCAAAACTTTCTGGCATTCCAAAGCTGGCTGCAGACTCAAGCATCTCGAAAGTCAGGTCCGTGATTCCCTTCATTTAAGACTTTGCGCATACAATATTATATTGACTTTACATAATCATTTTACACAGGGCGAAAATGGCTCATGATATTTGACAATGTTGAAAACATCGAAGATATTGGTTCGAAATATGTCCCCACAACTGGTGGCTCAGTCATCATCACTAGCCGGTACCCTGATACTGTCCTCCCAACTTCGCTAGAGATATCGCTAAAGCCATTCTCAAATGAAGATAGCATCAAAGTTCTGCGAGACTTGATGAAGTATGCGCCATCCCAGATCCGCAGTCAGGAAGACGAACATGCTCTCAAAGCTCTTGCTGATAAAGTTGATGGCCTTCCTCTTGGGCTTCGTGTTGTTGCTGGGCTGATGAACATCAACTCGCGCAAGAACATGATAGTGTCAAAGTTTCTTAACATCTACAACCGGGGTGTAGACAAGCTCATGAAGACCTCAGGCCGCATCGTTGAGTATGAGAGCGATAGTACACGCCACGTAGGTGCAGAGCATGTCTTGAACAGGATCTGGGACATGAGCTTCACACAGCTCAAGAATGAGCATGAAAGGAAAGATGAAGCTCGAGTATTGCTTGGAATACTCTCGCTCTGCTGTCCGGATGGGATGCCGCAGTCGCTCTTTGGATCCGATATAGCTGCTGCAAACCCTGACAGTGAGCTACACTTGATTTGTGATGAGGATGGACTAGGGTAAGTGCATGCTATTCCTTCTCATGAGAGCAAGGTCTCACCAAAATCAGCCTAGACACAGCTATGGCAGCCCTGTCTCAGATGGCTATAGCCGACCTGGATGGCCCAACTATAACCGTCCATCGACTAATACAGGATGCTTACATTCAATACATGTTGGATGAGGATAGAAATAGTCTGGAGGATGCCTTCAGTTCTGCCATCACTGTCCTTCAACTGCGTTTCCCTCGCCAAATCAATGGCCGCCCCATGCACGGTGAATGGCAAAAGTGCAGGGAGCTGATCGAGCACGCTAAATGTCTCGCAGAACGGTACTTCCAGCTGCGGAGCATTAGCACTGGGTTTTCCGTAAAGCAAGATTTGGCTGAGCTCCTGAAGCATTGTGCCTGGTTAGTCATGCTAGGCTCCCCAGTTCTGTTACTCACGAAGCTGACTGCTGCTACTTACCTAGGTACCTATTTGAGATGGCTGATCACCGCACTGCTTTGCATATGCTCGAGATTGCCCAGGATGCATGCGCTGAGAAACGCTCGGAGCTATACGCTCACTTGCTAAACACTATAGGCTGCTGCTCGTTCGAGCTAAATGACTTGCAAAGATGTCGCCAGACATGGGAGGAAGCATTAGCGATCCGTCAATTCTGGGCTAAGAAGAATGTTTTGGGGGCTGAAGAAGAGCTAGCTAACCAATTGAATAACTTCGGAAATCTTGAGTCTGCTGAAGGAATGTACGAAAGCGCGCTGGATTTTTTCGAGCAGGCACGGAAGATAAGAGTGAAGCTTGGAGCTGACGCTATTGTACCTCTGGCTGTGACTTACATGACAACAGGACGCGCTTATTTCCTAAAGGGTATGTATCCGGAGGCTATGAATAACTATGAAAAGGCAGAAGAGATTTTCTTGAGGATATTCGGCCCGAAGGGCCACTTCATGGCTCAGTAAGTTTCTGTCCCGTTTCCTTGAAGAATCTGGCTGAAGCTAGTTACAAGCTTGAATTACGCGTATGGTAACTTGAGACGGGCTCAAAACATGGAAGATGCGAAAGACTTCTATCAGAAGGCCTGTATCATCTTGGAAGAGGACACTCCGTTTCATCTTCTTCTTGCAGCCTGCTTCTATAAGATTGCCTGTCTGCACTCCAAATCTGGCGACCAAAAAGCGGCACTGTGAGTGTTCATATCACAAGAGTATTTCAATCTACTAACACAGTACAGTGAATATCTTGAGAAAGCCCTCACAATCTCGGAGTTACGCGAGGCTGTAGGTGACACCGCACGCGTTCTGCGCAAAAAGGCCGACATACTATCTATCGGTACAGAGAATGACAAGCAACAAGCGAGTCTGCTCCTCTCACAGGTCGAATCCATTCTTGCTGGCCAGGCGGGCATTGTCTTCAGCTTGGAACATGAATCAGAGGAGGAGTGGGATAACTGGGTTTGCCCGTACTGGAGATGAAATGACCGCGAGCGCGAGCGCGAGAGTCATACTACGTTGGCCCGAGTCGACACACAAGATTGGCCGGAAACTGCTGGGTTTCAGTGTACTGCGATCATGCCACGGCTTAAGGCGTAACTCTACTTGTTATATTGCTTGATTGATTTATACCGTGCTCTATGAAGACTGTGCGCACACGTTACCAAAATGGATCGGAGCTATATAGGAGTAAAGTACGGGAAGTTTAACAATTCTAGCCAAGAACCTTGCCCTTGGTAAACTACCTATGCACGCTGCTACTTCTTAAGAAGTGCAGTAGCACTCCTATTTCTAGATACACCGCATAGTAACATTCTGACTACTGTCGGTATCGCCCCCATGTTCAAGGAGCGCGAACGTATAAGTCCCCTTCTCAAGCTTCCACTCATACTTGCGGTTGAGGGTCGTCAGATATCGATCGACGTCCAGCTCCATCTCAATCACCGCTTCTTGACCATGTCCGATGTATTCTCTCTTGAACGCGACGAGCTGCCGCACCGGCTGCACAATTGACGACACACGTGATAGACTATAGACTTGTGCCACATAACTCCCATCTACTGGGCCCGTATTTTTAACATGTGTCTTGAAAACGACCGTGTCGCCTGATTTAAACTTGGAGGTGCGATTAGATGATCCTGCGACTCGAGCTTCAAAGCTAAGGACCTCAAACCCAGTGTAAGACAGGCCGTAGCCAAATGAGTAAGCCGGCGTTGAGTCGATGTCAAGGTAATTGACCCTGCGCGCTGTCTCCTTGTAATTGTAGTAAATCGGCAGTTGGCCAACATGTCTCGGAACCGAAACAGGCATCCGTCCACCAGGGGTAACCGTCCCGAAGAGTACATCTGCGACGGCTTGGCCACCAGCTTGTCCGGGGAAGAAAGCGCTGAGTACGGCGGCGCTTTGCTGGTAGTATTTGTCTATGGCGAAGGGTCGTCCGCCTTCCAGAACCAATACTACAGGCTTGCCGAGCTTGTAGATCTCCTGCGCTAAAGTGTCTTGACTGGGTGGTAGGCCCAGAGTGCCTCGATCCCCGCTCTCGCCATCGCTGTTCCATGCAGCACCCACAGCGAGAATGACGAGGTCGGATGACTGGGCTACCTGAACGGCTTGATCGACGGCATCGCCATTCCTGCTGACGAGGTTCCAGAATAAGAGGATCTGGGAATTGAGCGAGTTCACGTTTGCGATTTTCTTATATAAGTTGAAGGCTTGATACTCGATTCGAAGACGGTAGACCTTTCCTTGCTCAAATGTGAAGGGGACCGAGCCGGTCGGGGGCGATGTGCTGTTATTGGAGATGTAGTCGTAGTTCATTATGTTACCCATAATCGTGCTCGATGACGAGAGCCCGTCGATGCCTTGGGACAGGATGAGTTCGTCATCTACGAAGAGTCTGACTGTGGTGTTCGGTCCCACTGCTACCCCGATCCAGCCGTCCACGTTAATATCAACCGGAGATCGTAAGTTGCCTTCCCAAGTCGCGCTGAAGTTATTAGATGGTAGGCCATCGGGCGGATACAGACCCCAATCAAGTGCCGGTGTTTCTACTCTGTATGCCATAGGCTCGGTGAAGTCAGTGTTGGCAAAGTATGTCGCCAACAGACCTCCTACTGTGCCATTCGGCGTTGATAGCAGGTATGGCGGAACGACGTATTGGGCGTTGTATTCCCAGCTATTGGCTCCCCATGCAGATACTAATTCGAAGTCTATTTTATTTGTATAGGAAAGAAGACCTTGCCGAATAGTTTTCGCCGCATTCGTGGCCGGGTATTGGCCCCAAGACCCTGAATAGTCACCGTAGTTGAGGGTGTCTCCAAACGGGCCGACAAGAGCGATTCGCTTGAGTCCTTGTTGCACCGGAGCTAAAGGGAGGGTGTCCCTGTTTTCTAGAAGGACTATGCTCTTTTGTGCAGCTTCTAGCGCCAAATCGCGATGGCTTTCAACTATGCTTAGAGGGTCGATATCTGCTGAAACATAAGGGTCGTCGAAAAGGTTAAGATCCCATTTGACGCCGAGGATCTTCGTAACATGAGAACGAAGGGTGGAAACATCAAGGGACTGGTTCGCTACCAGGTCTCGGGTTGCCTAACATGTCGGTCAGCACGATCCTATACAGCCTATCGTCCTATTGTGACTCGTACGTTGAGATATAACTCTAACGGGTAATCGTAGAATTGTATCATACCGCCTGCTTCGAACCACTGCCGAATCCCGTCAGCCGGAGAGTCGGCTATCCGATGTACGGAATACAATTCGGACATTCCTTTTCTACGTTAGTTTGTGATATCACCAATGTCATTTCAGTTGGTTACCAGTATCATCAGCAATAACGAATCCATCAAAGCCCCAATCGTCAAGTGCTTCGTAGAAGAGAGGATGCACATGAGACGGAATATCATCGAACTCGCTATAGGCCCTGGGAAAGAGTTAATAAGTAGAAAGGTACGTGAATGACGATGGAGCTCCTACATGAGAACGCCTCTTGCACCCCCAAGCTGAATGGCGGCTTTAAAGGGTGTCAGAAGATCCTGGAGCACCTGTCGGTTACCATGGCCCATGAAGGGTGCAGCATTATGTCCTTCCTGTGGTGAGCCGTGAGCGGCAAAATGCTAGATCCGACTATTCAGCTATCTTCATAAGTCGTGCGAAAGAAGCTGGGTCATACCTTCAGGACAGGCACAACAGCGTCAGGTTCGGACCACGAGCCATTCTTAGACAAACCGGACGAATACGCTACACCCATGTAAGACGTGAGAATCTTGTCTTCTCCCCATGCCTCTGTTCGATTTAGCCAAACTATCATGTATCCGTACTCGTTCATCTTGCATACCTTGCATGCGACCCCATCGGGGGTCCTGACCAAGATCTAGCACGGGAGACAAACAAGCATGAATGCCAATTGACCTAGCTTCTGTCCCTATTGCGCGGCCAACACGGTGTACTAGATCAGTGTCGAAGCTCGCTGATAAGCCTAAGCTTTGTGGGAATATTGATTGCTTGAAGGATCCGACTCCATGTAGGCATTCTCCGATATGCATGAACGGAACTTTCAGCTTGGCTTTCTTGAGGCTCAGTTCTTGAACTGAATTGTAATGAGAGATGTTGAGCGGATACCTGTTACCGCTTTAGTGAAAGCCAACACACTAACAAGACATATTAGGGATATACCAATCGTGCATGACACCTATAGGAGAGTCAGGACTAAAGCGCATCGTATAGTCTGAACCCATATGAGCTTAGTCCGTTATGCCATGTCGCCAAAATTACCGTAAAGCTCATTTTGAGAATTTGCACCTACGATGTCATCTCCAAACATCAGGTGAAGCTGTAGCACTTGAACATGACCTGTCAGCACGGGCAAGTATCAAGTACTGTCGTAACAGAGCTCACTATACCCAAATCTTCGACAGTCATATTTGCAACCAGATTCTCAATAAATGAGTCCTTGTCCATGGCTTTAACTCCATTTCGACCTGTTAAATTGATTGCTTGTGGCTCGTGATCATTAGTGCCTCCAACACCTATAGCCTTAACTGAGATGTGTAGCCACAACAGGGCGCTGAAAGCTAAGCACGTAAACCGGAACATAGCCCCAATTGCTACTACGCGCATACTTGAAATAGCCGTATGAGAAGAAAATGACATGAGTATTCAAGTTGCTGTCCCCTAAGTCAGATTTTAGCTCAGTTACCGCTTAATCACACTTCTATACGGTTGACGCATACACACCACGTGCGCGGGGTAAGGTGAAGATCGATTCATAGTGTATGAACATGGCAATACCACCTACCTTATGGGGTTCGGTAGAATTGGGGACGACCGAGGCAAGGTTCATATCAGATGACCACTTTGTAATGTTTGTAAATCTTCGACGCCGGCACATTGGCTTACCGTGGTATGACATGCTGGGCATATCGTGACGCGGCCTTTGAGGAGATCGGGGTTTGTTGTTCTAATACGACCACTCTCACGTGCTTGCTCTGGAGAGACCGTTATAGAATACGAAGTGAAATATCGATGCAAACAAGATTTCCAGACGTTCGAGGTCTCAGAAAATCGTTCTTGATAAATATGGTATGAATTTCGAGTTGTAGAGACTACCAGATACAGTCATCTCTGAACAAGGCGACCCCTAAGTTGCGACATTGAAAAAGGAGACTCGTTAGTTGGAAAAGTAAGTAACTACCTAGGTATCGTTCATGATTATTCGGAATTAAACCACGCTACCCCACACGCTAGAGCGGTTCCCCGCATGAAGAAGATCTTACCCCACACGGGTATTCGCAGGACTTGGAGAAAAGGGGGGGTCATACTACCTATGCGGGAGCTTCCCACGCGTTCATGTAATGTGCAAAGAAAGTGGTAAGTATTACCAGCTAGACGGGTCACAGTCTGTCGATACTTGCCCGGTATTGGGGTCCTGATCTACAAAGTATGATGATAATACGTGACTCTAACGTAGCATTCGAGGGTTGAGAACCGTGACTTCTTGAATCTGCTCTCTCCAGGTAGCCACCATCTCTGCCACGGCTTCTGCGCCATTCTTGGTCTTGTAGAGATATGGTTTTTTATCCGCATAGCAAGCGGTCTCTTGCTCTTTAGGTAGTTCTCCCTCTAGGACGTAGGCCTTGGCTATTTTATCCGTGCAGGAAGATTTATCTCTCGACGAGTGTCCGTACCCATGGTGGGCTATGAGACGGGCATTCGAACCCATTTCGGCTAAGAGCCTCCTTCCATTACGGAGGGGGGTGGCTGGATCGTAAGTCTCCGCGATGAGTAAGACTGGGTGCTTCAATGTGTGATTCAAGTCTCCTCGGTACACCTCGGCTGGCTGTGGCCAATAAGTGGCGAAGTGCCGGCAAGGAAATACGTCGAAGAATCGAGAATTGCCTGCTATCCACGATTGCGAGGTCATATTTGCCCAAAGAGAGCCCCACCACACCAATCCTTCGACTGGAACAGGGGCATCGTAAGCATCACTGCAAATCACGAGGGCACCAAGGTCTTGCCCGGGAACATAAGGAAAGGGCGAAGGTGGTGATGCAGGATCGTATTTCCATTCGGCCTGATCGAGCAACTCATTGGCGAGTGTGGTATTGCCGCGCTCGAGTTCATACAACATTTGTGCCAGGATTGGCCACAACTCGGCGTTGTAAAGTGCTCCGTAAATGCTCTCGACTAAAGAAGAATAGGTTATGAGCGAAGGTCCGCTTGAATTCGAGTAAGCAGCCTTCGGCCGTAGGATGAGTGACGTAATGAGGTCATTCATTCGACTCTCAAGATCCTGAAGTGACACTTCGTTACCATCCGTAGACTGAGCCAGCGTACAATGCTCCGGGCCCGCGTTGATGCACTCTCCGAGGAAGCCATCGTGCCAGGCATCGGTGGCATTATCAAGTGCTGTCCAACCAAAGCCTCCCAGCAGGCGATGATCCCTTACATATTCAGTCCCGTCGAGTATCATGCGACCGACGCTGTTTGGGAACATATTGGCGTACGTCTGACCGATACCTGTGCCATAACTAACCAGATAGCCAGTCAACTCGTCTTCTCCCAGAGCTTTACGGATCTCCTCAAGATCACGGGCGACGAACGCCGTGCTGACGAATCTTCCAAGATCTCCAGTTCGTTCCCAGCAAGCACGAAAGAGCGCAGCATTCATGGCATCCGCAAGCTCAAGCTGCGCCTCGGGGGAGGCGGACACCTCTCGGTATTGCCCCGTGAGCAGCGACCACCGGTCGCGATAGGCGTTGGCAGGGTAGCAGGAAACTGCGGGCAACGACGCATTAACGCCGCGAGGGTCCCAGCCGAGAACGTCAAACCGACCGTCGCTCAAGCGCTCCGTCACGTTCTGAGCGACGCGCCACGCGTAGAAAGTGCCGCTTCCGCCGGGGCCGCCCGGCTCAATAACGATTGTTCTATTGCTCTTGCTTCCTGGGCGCGGGCTCGTGCTACTATCGACATACGAATCAGCCCGCGCAAGGCCAGAGACCTGGAACTTGGTGACAGCGAGTCGGGCAATGCGAGGCTCTGACTGATTCGTGTAGTCGAGAGGGACATCTAGATAGCCGCACATGTAGATACCACGTCCTATGTATTTGTCACCGGTCGGCGCGACATCACCGTCCGCTACGCGGCCCCAGCTCCAGTGCTCGGGGTCCGGATCGAAGAGATGCGCCCACGACCGTCGGGGCTTGGGGTCGTCAAGGGCTGGTGGCAGAGTCGCATTCGTGCATGGGAGGAATTGGAAGGGGTCATCGGGGACGGGAAATCGCCCATATGGAGACGACTTCGCACGCCCACCAGTCAGGGCCTCATTTTCATGAGTCCGTAGGCAGTCATAAGCAAAATTGCCGACATTGCGGATATCGACATATAAACTAGTCGTGACGAGTGCCAAAGCGATACCGGCGAATTTCAGGTTCCACCGGCATTTCTTCGCGCGTGACGGCGCCGCGGGATCAGGGGCCGCTGCCAGCTTTTCCATCACTTCCGAACGTCAACTCAGGACGATAGGGCAGTTTCAAGCATGTGGAACAAGGTTCCAGCAGGAACACAAGGCTCATCAAGAATGTGGATGTGAGCACAGAGACATCATAAGATGCGGAGTTATAAGTAGTGGGGTCAACGGCATTATTCCCGGTTGGGCAGTGTTCCGACCCTACCCAGCACAAGTCACACAGCATATATTGAGTACGTCACGATAATGATGTGAAAACATACGGTAGTGTGAGCGTTTCTCATTTTCGTATGGCCGTCAATCGATTAGTCTCACTAGTATTTCTTCTAGATAGAATATTGTGGTAACAGGTTTGATTGAAGATCTAAAAAGTGCGAAAAATTGAACTGTGTAGCAATTATATCAAGATTGTAGATGAGTGGCAGCTCACGACTGTCATTGTATGCCCAGCGAAAGCTCGTCAATTTGAAAAGAGCTCACTCAGAGGTGTGAACAATTATTCTTGTTGTTTGCTTTCATGGTCAAGTCGCAGGAAGATTCCGATATCAATCCTTGACTAAGCCTTGAAAATACCGGCTAAGTACAACTAGTGGAGCATAATGATACGGTCCGTTCCTGTCAGATCTGACGCATCTGGGGCCGTAAGCTCCCACAGGGGTCATGTACTGTACAGACATTGTAAATTTACCGGACTCAAGAACGATACGGCAGAAGTACCAAACACTTCTCACATCCGTACTTTGTTTTGTGAAAGCTGAGCGTTTGGTATTGTATAGCTAACTGACTGATTATACTCGGCTGTCAAATCATCAGCCGAGGCTGTGTGGTTTACTTTGTAACGCTGGAACCCTCAGAGATGAAGGGGTGTCTCACCCCAAAGAGCAACTCGAAGTTGAGCTTATGCCGTCAAAACCTTCATAACGAGCGTCGAGGACCATGGGTACAGCCGTGCCACGTCACTCACCCAATAGCCGGGCTTCTTGTTGGGTGGTCAACGTAATAAATCAACGGAAATGTGCCTCGGTGGTGACATCCTGACTGGAACGTTGTGTCAGGCTCAATCACATTCGGTCCGGCGCTAGCATGTGGCATTGGAATAGTGAGCAAGCCGGCAGGGCATAGAAACAAACTTGCAAGTTCCAACATCGAATCCTCTACTCCAACTCCGACCCACAGGACCCTGTTCTCCGCATGACACTTGGCTGACCAAAGTTGAGCAGGATGACTGGAGAAAGTTGCAGTCGCAGCCTATTTCACATATGTAACCGACATGAAAGGGATGCGCAGTAATGTAGCACGGTAGAAGTGCAGAGCTGCCAGTATCTTCCTACAGGAGCATCTGTCAGACGGAAACAGAGCAAACCAACGGCATGTTGGTCATCAGCAGAAGTGACTTGCATGGTAATGACCGCAGATACACGAAGGAGACTGCCATGTCGGACTTATCATTAAAGCCTTTAATTTAAAAGAAAAGTTTTGTTGTAGTGCTTAATTTATCTTAACGGAAGTTGCCTGTAACAAGTTATACTTTTGGTGTGGTATTGGTTACATCGAGCGAGTTCTTCGCTCGACCATGTTCATGGCGTATGGTCATTAGGAAGAGCATCGTCCAAGGTAGCGTTGTCGCGCAACATGGCGCTGTACCTGGGTAAGGTTTCAAACTTAATAATAGCATCATATTCAGGGGAGACACCTGATCTTTCCTAGTCCCGAGCGTGCTTAGGTGCTCTGGTGCTGCAAAGGTTATCCTCGGGCTTGGCAATGTGTTTCGATTCTATTGGTGATGACTACCGGCTCGCGTTTGGCTACCACAACAGGCTGGCAAGGCGCATACTTATCTGGTGACCCCGGAATCTGACCACCTCCGAAAGATTATGTGTCGTCGGCCAACAGGCTGACCTTCTTCAATCGGTATCGTATCTCCGGTATAATGGACTAAACGGACCTACCCAGCCTTGTGGTTACTGCCCGGTTGCATTTTATAATCACGTTCAGTAATTCAAAGTGAAACTAGTAACACTGAAAGAAGACACTGCATCGTGACAAGCATGTCGACGCTGCTCCATCCTGTTGTGTTGGTCGAGTATTCCATCCCTCAACTTGGTCATTGAGGCATATGAAGGGTCACAGGATGTAGCAAACAACTGCACCATAATGGCACGGCGCTGAGAACCAACAGGAAAGGTTGGGGAAGAGCATAAGTCGGTTGTATAAATCTTTCAACGATGGCTCTGCCGATCTCAACATTAGCTCGTTTAGTTCTCCAAAGACCCTTTGACTCAGAATTACATCATGCTGTCCGAGATCGTCGCTGCTGTTCGTGCCTTCTTTCGCCGACCGCTCAAGGGGGCTCCTGTAATTCAAGCAGGGGGCCGGGTGGTAAAGGCCAGCAATACGGTTGTCATTGACCCTGCTGGCGTATACATCCGCGTCACCTCCTTGAAGGACGGCAGTCTTCTCGCTGGCTACGCAGCGACGGATGGGACGCAGCATGTCTTGAGAGCAGCGAAGTCCACTGATGGCGGTCAGTCGTGGTTTCTTCAAGGCGAAGTCTACCGGGCAGATAAGACCACTCACGATCTGGACAATGCATTTCCTTTGCAAATACCAAGCGGCCGTATCCTCTACGCTTACCGAAACCATGATCGTCCCAACTCCCAGTACACGTACTATCGGATCACCGTGTCTTACTCGGACGACGGTGGTTCTACCTTCAAGTACCTATCTACCGTCGCTGAACGTGCGGCTTCTGGCGTCAATGGGCTATGGGAACCATTCCTTCGCGTGGCCAATGATGGCACCCTGCAATGCTATTACTCTGGAGAAAACTCGAGCACTGATCAAGACGGCTACATGAGACAATCATCAGATGGCGGAGTTACTGTAAGTAGTCATTGAAATTAGCTATTCTCTATCTATTTGTTTACCCCCGAAGATAGACGCTGCTATGACAGCTTTGAATGTGACTTAGAAAGTGTTTCTAAATTGTCTGACCAATTGTGCTAAAACTCGAATCTACAGTGGTCTAGTCCCATTACGATCTCAGGTTCTGGAGTAACTTCCCGGGACGGAATGATAGGCGTTGCGAATATCGACGGCAGCGGTAACCTCATGTTAGTGTTACATCCCACCGACTTGGAATTCACGAAACCTAAGTCATGCTAACACTAAGATAATAGGGCCGTATTTGAGAATACAGAATCTGGCTTCTTTTCTATCGATTATGTGCGATCGCACGACGATGGAAAGAGCTGGGGCGAGCGAGGAAGGCTATACACAGCGGCAAACAACGGCCAAGCAATTGCGCCGCAGATTTGCAATGTTGGGGGCACGCTAGTAGCGTCATTCATGACGGATGAGAGTGTCGGAAGTAATGGTGCTGATGGCGCCCAGATGAAGGTTGTTACTAGCACGACTGGGGGAGCTACATGGAGTGCTGCCGTGGTGACAGGAGAAGTTGCTTCGCATTGGCCGGGGTTATTTGCTCGGGACTCTACACACTTCCTGGCTTTGTATTCGAAGGATGGGCTTGGAGCGGTGAGTCAGCTCTATCAGCTTGCGAATTAGGCTGTACTGTGGATGTGATACTTTGTTGAACATATTGGGCTAGTCTTTCATCTGTAGCTATTCTGTTTTGATATATACCTAGTCTAAGGACTGAAATACATATCGCCATCTTGACCAATCTCGCAACAACAGCTAATAAAAGCATAAAAATAGCCAAGTAGAACCTAGAGTGCTCAGCGTAGGGCTAAGCCAGCAATGCAGATTAAAAAGGTTATAATAGATCCGATCAATGTGCCATGTGCTTCTATTGGCTTATAAAAATGGTTGTTTGGCACTATTGCACTTGAACAGAGAAGGAATTCTAAAATAACATCGTGCTAATCAATTACAACAACGGGGGCACCATGTGGCTTTTTATATAGCCCCTCATGCCATCCCAGAGAACATCCAGCGGCATCCGCGAATTGTTCGCAGCAATCCCAGGTATATCCTTCTGGGTTATCCTTTACACCACCATCCTTCGAGTATCTGGGGTCGAACTCGGGTGGGTAGTCATCACAGTCTACCCAACCCTCATCGTTTAGTTCCATTTCCCCTGCCTTAATGTGTTACCATGGGAAACATAACAAGAATTGTCACCAACGATGGAAATGATATTGAGAAGGCGTGGCAGAAGCAAGAGAAACTGGCCGGATTGGGGAGTGAAGGAATATGATAGACGAACCTGGATGATGTCGGCAAACATCCGGACCATTATCATCTGCACTGAAAGGTTCTTTGCAGTTCACGCAGATTGCAATTTCTGAGATCGCCCTCCTTTTGTTCGGCCTCTTTGTGTTGGTACAATCGCCGTCGTTACTCTTCTCTTTAGCGCTAATATTTTCTCCCTGACGCTGGTTTGACCGAAATTTCTCCAGCTTCGAGAAGTGCGACATAGCCTCCTGCTCAATTGATGGATCCTCACACAAGGCAATCAAGACCGCACGCACAATGTCTTCGGGTGCATTTGCAATCTTCATTTTGTCCGGGGGTGCGGGTGGTAACGATGGTGAGCGAGGGGGTTCTTCAACTATAGTAGTTGGGTTGTGCGATTGTACAGACATCCTCGATCATGAACAAGTAGCTGCTTAGTCGTAATTGAGATGAAAATTCATCTGTACAGCCAATTTATCAAGGTGAGGAGAGTTAAGTATGGCAAATAGATGAGCTGATGAAAACACGACGTCGCGTCAGCTCTGTTGTTGGTCAGTGCGTTTGGCGAACCCTAGTCTTTTCCCCTGGTCGAGAGCAGCGCCCCTATCTACAAGAGGCGCTTTGGAGGTGCCAAGATGCTGTTGATAAGCTTCTAAGCGGAGCAATGAATAATTTTCAAGGAGGCGACAACACATTTGTATTATTACATAAGGAAGGACTTCTTGATCTCGGGAGTGCAAGGTAGACACCAACTTGGCTATTTAGGGCATAAATATCGGCCGATATTTCCCGGCGGCGACATCATTCATTTGTCTCGCTTGCGCGAGATTCCTAGACCTGCACAGAACTACCGAAAATCATAAAAACGAAGAAATCCATCGCCAGCTCATAGTTGCGTCCTTGATAACGGATAACGACGAAGTGATAGCAATGAGTTGTTGGGATTATAAATAATTATAAATATGATAACATGTAGTACGAGATGGAAGACGCATTTCCCTCCTTATAAGATAGTCTGAGGAGGCGGATGTACCTTTGCCGTCCTCTATTTACCCGCAAGTTCTGAAAGGCCAGCATCTCTATTGATCATAGATGTGAATAGACCATGGGGAAGAAACGTAGTGGATATCCAACTGATTGTCGAGGCCTCCCCTCTCCTGATGAATACACTACCACCCTTGAGTACGTCACTAACGACATTATTGGCAGCTACGTCGACATTTTGCTTCTTGGTAAATATTTCCCCTCTGTAATGTCTATTGATGATGTTCCTAATCTTCTGGTAGTAAGAGCTCGCAGGCAATTCGAGCTCTCCTTTCAAGGTAGGGTCGTTTCCAGTGGTCTCAACGGCTCCGAGAATCACTGTGACCACTCGTACTCCAAGAGGCGCCATTTCTAGGCGCAGTGTTTCGGATATACTTGTTGTGGCGGCCCTCGAGCTAGAGTATGTGCCTATACACCAGTTAGTACGATTGATAATCAGAGGAATGGTTGCAACTTGCCCTGCCAGGCGAATATCAATTCACCAGAAACTGAACTGATATTGCATACAGTCCCTTTAGCTTTGATGAGCATTGACGCAAACGCTTGCGTCATTGCGACCAACGCCCAAACGTTCGTATCGTCTGCCAACACTCAAGGTCAGTAATTGTATTAGCTATTATCTATGGATGTTTTGAAATAGTGAGAAATCTACAAGTCACGATTTTTACCAAGAGTAACAGTAGTACGAGGAATGTCTGAACAAGAGGAAATAATGTCAGGTATCACGTACACATCTTCTTGGCCTTCTCTATGTCAAGGTCGAGCAGGGGCATGACTCCTGAACTGCCGGCGTTGTTGACAAGGATATCGAGCGAGCCACCCGTGAGTTTCTCAACATTTCTTGCACATTGCTGAATAGATTCTGTCGATGTAACATCGAGTTCGAGAATTTCTATCCCTTCTGTTTCACCTAAGGTTCCAGCTTTGGCTGTGTTCCGAACTGTGGCGAAGACTCTGAAACCTCTGGCGCTATAAGCCTTTGCCATTGCTGCCCCAAGTCCGCCATGACTGCAACCCGTGATGAGAACTGTTTTTGGTGACATGATGCCTATTATTGATGATAGAACATATGGGATAGTACTGGAGTTTGGTTGTAAGAAAGGGGATAAAACGAGTGAAGCTCGGCGCAACTGTCAGGTTGTTTAGTATCCAGAGTGAGGTTAGACCACCGGTAGAGCACTGTTAGGTAGAAGTATATGGTAGGGACTTAATATTATTAATTTTTAGGGCTTTTTTAACTAAATCTAAAAAAAAACTTAGTTATTATATATACGAAATAAAACTATAACTATTTTACTAGGTTTTTTTTTATTAAATATAATTTTAGCTTTTAATAAAATATTTTTTTTTTTAAATATTTTATTTTTAAAATATATTAAAGTTTTTTTTTTAATAATAATAATTAATTATTTTATTAAAATAACTTATAAAAAACTTTAAATAAAATATTATAAAATAAATATTAATATTTTATAATATAAATATAATTTTCGGTAAATTATTAAATATTTAAATATTA